>WJXA01000218.1:0-77404 GCA_014282245.1 Rhododendron simsii | reverse complement strand
TCTTTTGCACTTGCCGGCCACGGAGAACTCTGCTGTGAAGACCTCCTTTTAATATCGATTAATCAAATTCCGGAAACTCAGACCGACCCCCCATTTTAATATCTATACTGACACGCGACATGACAACGGCACTTCGATACTTAAATTAGTGATAGTTTATGATTTTGTATGGATTATTAGTGGTTTTATGCTACAACGTAAAGATGGTTAAGTTGGATCATGATTTGCAATTTTGCATCCAAGTGTACACTAGTTTTATTTTTTACAAGTTAATGTCAAAAAAGTTCCAAAAAAATTTAATTTACTAAAAAGGCTCTAATAGTTGAGTTTCTGAGGAAAAAAAAATAGAGTTTCTAGAATAGGGTCCATTTGTGCACATCAACTGTACCCCTACTCAATAAGACTCAGGTCAACTCCCAAAAACCTAATTAAATAATTCATTACTCAACTCAGGTTGATTCCGGTGGTTCTAGCGGCCTGGTTGAATCCATGTCCAATAAGCCAAATGGTACTGGAGAAAGATTCATAAAACAGAGAAGTTCGAAAGGCCTATACATGTGAATGATGCATTCAGTGTCCACAACTTTTGACTTGTGAGGAAACCATTCTGTTCAAATTTTCTTCATGAGAATGACTTTTCACAAATAAAGGACAAGTCGTCTTCTGCTTTCTTCAAATAGAGTAGTTTAAATGACAAATTATTCAACCTCGACTCGCTAAAAATGTATTTAATTGTAAAACAAGTCAATGGTCTAACACGCATTTTAAGCTTGTTAATTTTTCAAGTTAAAGTGTAATTAACTCCTTAAGCTCGATCATGTGGCTTGCAAAACTATTATGAGATTAATTTTGTTGTATTTAATTGTATGCATGTATCATATATCCTAAAAAAATTAAGTTTTTCACGCATCTGGTGGGCGAAAGTTGACCCGAATACCAGATTATTATAAAAATAAAAATAAAAAGAGCTATCCCAACTCAATTCACTTTCATTCCGTTCTCACTCTCGCTCTCATTCTCTCTCGACAGGACACGTATATGTTCGCTTCTCATTGCCTCTCTCTATAAGTACATTCATACATATCCTATCAGGCAATCAAAGAGCTAAGCTTTAATTTGGGGTAAGTTTCTCTTACCAACTTTCCTTTTCTTACTTTCGGTAGCTCTTATCAACTTTCCTTTGTCCGGTACTAGTATTCTCCTCCTCTTGCCACTGCTAGTGCTTTTGCTTTCTCTCTCTTCATTTCCTTCGCCGCTTTTTCTGTCTCTAAAATTTGAAGATAACCATGAGAATTCTTCTCAATTTTCTACTGCTTTCCTTTGCCGCTTTTTCTGTTTCCTGTTTGAGCTCTGATGGGATAAGTTTACTCTCACTAATGAGGCATTGGACATCCGTGCCTCCTTCCATCAAATCGAACTGGAGTGCTTCTGATTCCACTCCTTGTTCATGGATTGGAGTCACATGTGGTAACAACCACAACTTTGTGGTTGCTCTAAACCTGTCTAACTGCCAAATCTTGGGCCAATTGGGACCCAAGTTAGCTCAACTTAGGCACTTGACCTCAATTGACTTCAGCACTAATGATTTCACCGGTTCCATTCCTTCAGAGTTGGGAAATTTGCAGAATCTGCGAGTCTTGGGCTTGTTTTCTAATTCTCTGACGGATGCAATACCCGGATTGCTGTTTCGAATTCCACATTTGGATACACTGTGGCTGAACCAGGACAACCTTAGCGGTTCTATTCCATCTAATGTCGGAAACACGAGTGAGATCACATACTTTCCCTATACAGTAATCAATTGTCGGGCGCCATTCCTTCCTCCATAGGAAATTGTAGCACCTTAGCAGAGTTAATTTTGACTGATAATGAGTTGTCTGGAGCTCTACCAGGGAGTTTGAATAATCTCGGGAATCTTGTTTATCTAGATGTGAGTAGTAACAGTCTAGAGGGCAACATTCCTTTGGGTTTGGGCGGCTGAAAGCAAATGGACACCTTGGTTTTGTCTTTCAACCAATTCACAGGTTGTATTCCACCGGAGTTGGGCAATTGTAGTAGCTTAACTCTACTTTCTGCTGTCCATTGCGGCTTAACTGGTCCTATACCGCCTTCCTTCGGCTTACTCACTAAGCTGGAAGTTCTTTACTTCTCTGAAAACCATTTGTCCGGTGCGATACCTCCGGAGATTGGAAAATGCAAATCCCTGAGTGATTTGCAGCTTTATGACAACCAACTTGAGGGGGAAATTCCGAGCCAGTTAGGGTTTTTGAGTGGACTGAAGAATCTTTTCTTATTTGTCAACCGCTTGACAGGTGAGATTCCATTAAGCCTTTGGAAGATTCAGAGCCTTAAGAATTTCCTTGCGTACAACAATAACCTTTTTGGGGAATTACCTCCTGAGATCACAACCAGCTTTCTGGAGTCATACCTCAAAATTTGGGAATGAATTGTAACTTGACACTGGTGGACTTCACCAACAACTCATTCGTAGGGCAGATACCGCCAAACCTTTGCTTCAGAAAGCGACTCACTGTATTATATCTTAGTTCTAACAGTCTTAGTGGAGAGATTCCACAATTCATTTGCAGTGCGAGTTCCCTTGAGATTCTTAATTTGTCTCACAACAATTTGAGCAGTGCGGTTCCACAGTGTTTGGGAAATTTTAGTACTGTTCTCTCAGTGTTGAATCTGCGCTCCAATGGATTTACAGGAACCGTTCCCTTGGCATTTGCAAAGCCAAACAAATTACAAAGTATTGATTTGAGTGGAAATCAATTTGAAGGACCACTGCCAAGATCTTTCGCAAATTGTACAAGCTTGGAGGTTCTAAACGTTGGAAATAACAAGATTAATGACATATTTCCAAATTGGTTGGGGACTCTTCCTGAGTTGCAGGTTCTTATCATACGATCCAACCGATTTCATGGTCCTATAAACACTATGATGAGTGAATATTCCTTTCCTAAGGTTCGAATTGTTGACCTCGCCTACAATGAGTTCGTTGGCCATTTGCCAGGGAGGTACTTCAAAAATTTCCAAGCAATGAAGAACAAAATTATGCCCAGCAAACAATACATGAGTGGGGGGGGGGGGGTCTTTATTATCATGATTCTCTCTTAGTGACAATAAAGGGACGTGAGATTGAACTGGTGAGAATTTTGACTATCTTCACAGTGATCGACTTTTCATACAACAATTTCAGTGGAGAGATTCCGAATGTCGTTGGAGAGATCAATTCCCTCATACTGCTTAATTTTTCTCATAATAGTCTTAATGGTCATATTCCAGTATCTTTGGGGAACTTGACAAGTCTTGAATCGTTAGATATCTCTTCTAACCACCTCACTAGCAAAATTCCAAGCCAATTAACAAGTTTGACATTTCTCGCTGTCTTGAACCTTTCGTGCAACCATCTTCATGGATCCATACCCAATGGTCGACAATTTAATACATTTGAGAATGGTTCATATGCTGGGAACTTAGGATTATGTGGGTTTCCATTGTCGAAAGAATGTGGAGATAATCAAACAAAAGTACAGCCACCGATGTTACAATATGAGGAAGATGATTCAGACTTTAATGGATTTTTTTGGAAAGTTGTGGTGATAGGGTACAGGTGTGGAATGACGCTGGGACTCTTTCTAGGATCTCTCATGTTCTTAATTGGTGGACCTAGATTCTTTGTCAAACTTGCTGAAAGAAAATTGCCTGAGAAGGTGATAAAATTGAGGAGAATGGTTGCGGACGCACTGGCTAGAAGAAACTAGCAAACATCAATCACATTGTCAGGTATGAGCTATTGATGCTCTTGCATTTCATGACTTCTATTGTGGTGGCTATTGTTTGCAATCTAGTCTATAAGTCCGTGGTACTAATTGTAATATACTATCTGGTATTATACCATACACATGGTATTAACTCGGTTCGTGTGAATCTTCTGACAATCCTAAAACATTTACATATGTTTATCCTACTAGTTTTTAGCTTGGTTTTGCGATTCAACGATCCAGTAAACTAGGAGTTCTATGAATTTTTGAAAAATTTGTAACATATCTATCTGTGTAGGTTGTCAATAAAAGTACTACCTAAAAAAGCAGAGACTTCTTATTTTGGAGAGAAACAAAAAAACAAACTCTTATCTGTGGCTTTTTATTTTTTTCTTTAGCCATTCCCATGTAATATAGCGAGGAGGAATGAAATTTTGTGTCTCTCTTTGAACTTCAATACCTTATATTTGGGAGTTAAAATTCCGATGTCATGTCATCTTCAAAATTCCCTTTGGATATCGGTTGATATCCCATTCCGATATTATGTAGATTGTGTTTGTGAATTTGGTTCATCTATTTCGCGTTCATATTGATTCAAGTCCTCTTAATCTCTTAATATTATTGCTCGCTCATGAAAAGTATAAGACTTAAAAGCAGTTTACAACGAATAAACCGTACTTGTCCACTAATTTCTCACCTGGTCGTAGCTAGGTATTATGTCAATTTGACATTAGATCATGTTTGATTGCTTTGGTTAAAAATTCCATAAACTTCAATTCTGACATGGATTGCTGCAACTGATAAGAGGAATCAAACCTAATCCCACAAAATTTGTGATTCCAATAACTAAGACACGCGGTATTTGTAATTCTTGATCATAAGCCGGCCGAATCGAATGGGCTTTTCATGTAATTAACGTGTTTTCTTCGCCCTCGTAAATTCCTATTGCAGGTATAATAAGGGAAGCTTTGTTGCTAGTGAGATATCGTTGGAAGACTCGATGGGAAAATGAGCAAGAAACTGACGAGTTTGGGCTGCATAATTCGTATTACTGTCGGACAACTTCTTGTAGTATATCGGGTGTTTGTTTAGGTAGCTAGTGGTTATTGGTGATTTTACATCGATTGTGATATATGTACCCTTCTGTTCTGATGCTTTGCGGTTTCCTTTTCCTTCATTCTTATTAAGTAAATCTATTAGAACTTCTCCATCGGACCCCTTAGAGTAATAAATGTAAGAAACTTTTAAGAGATCAGGTATGCATATATGTTTTCCAGTAAATTTCTCAAATTTTTTCTGTGAGTAAAATTTGGAGAATGCCTTCCACCCATCGAATATCAACATTTGTTCTCTAGAAGAGAAACTATAGTTGATTCAGTGCTATATTCTCTTATTTTAGACACCCGATATGAAGGCATCATACGGAATGCTTGAGAAGTCATATTTCAGTAGCGCGATTCTAGGATGTTCATTCTTCCGTCTCCTAATACAAGCAATATTTTCCTAAGGGACCACAACCATGTAACTAGATTGCCCTTCACTCGCAAGTTACCAGACCACAACTCAAACAAACTAAGCATTTAAGCACCAAGGACACTGAAGCTATTAGTACAATTAAACTCCACTTCCAAAGAGAAAGGTCCAGGATTTATTCCATTGCATGTTCAGAATTGGACGCCACAGCCGGCCAGTCCAAGAGTTCCTGCATCTCCATTTTCTTAGCCGACTCAGTAAATTCATCGACTACAATGCTCAGACTTTTCGATCGTCAAAGCAGTTTGTGAGATAAAATATGCTCCGTATTCATCTTAAACCGTATCCAAGAAATTTGTTCTAGATGTTTCTTTGTAATTGTAAGCAATTTCAGTCACAAACTCCTAGGGATGACAATCAGAGCATTCGGGGCGGATATGGGTAATGGCGTACCCAATTTCCGAAACCGATACTCTACCCATATTTGCCCCGATACCCGAACGGAAAGAACTGGAAAAAACCGTAACCAAACCATTTGGGATTCGAATAATCCCCAAACCGAATGAATACCCAAATCAATGTTTCAAACTCACGTTCACGTCTTGGACCACGCTCTAACACTCAGACTCACTGCAGGGAGTCAACTTACGCCTAGGTGAGTATTTTTATACAGTTATAAGTTTCATTTCTAAGTTGTTTCCCCACCGATGTGGGACTAATGAATCACTCAACACCTAGCACTTTCTTCTCGTTCTCTTCTTCAAAGAGCTGCTGCCCCAGTAGCCATGACCACTGGTCTTTTTAAACTCCTATATAAATAGTATATATATGAAGGGGTAATTTTGTAATTATATGGTTTCGGTTAGGGTCGGTTCGGGGATCTGCTAACCATACCTGCATCGATACTCGTTCGGTTATCCAAAGCCTCAATCATACCTATACCCACAGGAAATTTTTCGGTTATGGTTCGGATACCCATCGGTTCGGTTCATTTTGCCATCCCTACAAACTCCCAATACTTTGGAACACAATAGCCATGAAAACAAAGTGCAATAAGATGCAAGAGGCGTTACATACAAAGGGTCACGTAAGCATGGCTCAAAATTCTCCTGCCAAGCTAAATGAAAACAGGTTTTCGGAAGGAAGTCATCGATCTTGTAGAAGAGAAAAGAAAAAAAAAAGTAAATCAAAAAGAGTTCCAAGTCGATTACTTCTTGCAAGAATTTACATGCTGTTTAGGTCAAGAGTATGGGGGGTTAGGGACCTGATATTTTGCATCAAAAGATCTGCCAAAAAAAGCAGCTGGCGAAGAATTAAATGCACGAAACTCGCTTCATCTATACATATATTCTTTGCTAAACGATCATTGACCGATTGGCCTCATTGTCCAGGAAGTTATTTGAAGACTTATGATACATGAGTTCTATAGGGCGAGACGTTATTGCAGTACTTGTTGTAGCATCCAACTTATGATTTTTTCCTGCAAAAGTTTGAGAAAAAGGAAAATATTAAGCCACATAGCCATAGGGAGTTGATTTCTACTCGGTCTCTCCAGTGTTGATTTGATCTTGACCGTTCGGTCACATATCTCAATGCTACCATAAATATGCAAAACAAATCCCAATGGGCTTCGTGTAACTTGCAAGTTCAAATCAACACTGGAGAGACCGAGTTAAAATCGACTCCCTATGGCTATGTGGCTTAATATTTTCCTTTTTCTCTAACTTTTACAGGAAAAAATCATAAGTTGGATGCTACAACAAGTACTGCAATAACGCCTCGCCCTATAGAACTCATGTATCATAAGTCTTCAAATAACTTCCTGGACAATGAGGCCAATCGGTCAATGCTCGTTTAGCAAAGAATATATGTATAGATTAAGCAAGTTTCGTGCATTTAATTCTTTGCCAGCTGCTTTTTTTGACAGATCTTTTGATGCAAAATATCAGGTCCCTAACCCCCCATACTCTTGACCTAAATAGCATGTAATTTCTTGTCTGAATGCAAATCTGTTTACTTGTGGTTTCAAAAAAAAGAAAAAAAGACCGAAGGATCAGTTGATAGCACCTGGGCCTACGCAAGTATTGTAACCTCTGTAGTATTTTATTGTCTTTCAATTCTTTGCGGTTCTCCTTGAGTCGACCTGAACATTGTTTAAACTCATTTTCATTTTTCTTTTCTATAACTCAGGGTGTCCAAGCCAGTTTACGCATGCCTCGACTAATCTGTGAGACAAAGAACCGTATGGGCTAGCACCATAGGAGTTGATAGCACCTGGGAGATTTCGAACCAAAGACCTTAGGAGGGACCAAACTCTAAGTCCGCATTCACCAAAAAGGCCAACCCTTTAGTTGTTTTTAAACTCGTTTTCTTTACTAATGGCAGTTACGAACAACAGCGATTTTGTGAAATGAAAGAGAAAACTAAATGAGTAATTATATCTGCTTCTTCTATGGATGATTATAAAGGGTTCAATGAAATGTTTCCACTGTGGCTTTTTATCAAACAGGTAGTGGCTGGTGAGGTGTTGGACCCCTGTTTAGAAGGGAAAAAAAAAAAACACTTCTTCGTTCTTTCGTTAGCACTCATTTTATCTCTCATTGCTACCCCCTATTATGGAAAATTGTGACCTTCCATTCGAATAAAGCATAATTATACATTGCAAAAATGAAATTTCTTTTTTTCCTAAACAAATTAATACTTGCATACGACACACCCAGGAGTTGTCGTAGTGGTTTGGGTGGATGCTCCAGCTTTGGGAGAATACTCTTCAAGGTCTGAGATTCGATTTCCTACTGGATGAGTACCCTACAGAAAATGGGGGGCCATAACGGGTGTGGTCACGCTATCTCCACCGGAAGTTTGGATTGTGTAGTCGGGTTCACATACTAGCTTGACTGTAGGATTGTTCCTACATTACCCAAAAAAAATAAAAAATTCCTTGCATACGATCGAAAAGGGGACCTAAACAAAAATTTCTTCTTTTATCAAGCCTTGTTTTACATTGGTCTATATTTTTTTATTTTTTTATTATAAATTCCTTTGAGACTAATAATGTGATGTAAAAAATTAATCCATCTCTCTCTCTCTCTCTCTCTCTCTCTCTCAGATCTATCCTTCCTGATTTCGGCGTGCCACTACGTCGACAGAGCCAATCGTCGTCAGAGCAATTTGCTTGTGTGCTCGTTTGTCCAATCTTCTGCACTGTGTGCTCTTCTTTCTGATCGTCCTACAGTTCCATCGATTTTATCAGGCTGGCCCCATTCTTGTCGTTCTGGGCGTCGCATAAGTTCGCACCCTGATGAAGGGGTAGTCTCTTGGGATGGAGATAGCAGTTGGCGGTGCTGTATGGTGGGGTGTGATTATTGCGGTGATCAAAGTTCTATTATGTGGTCTTTACTGTGTCTCGGCCACCCTTGTGGCGGTGGTGGAGGTGGCAGTGAGGGTCTTGATCAAAGTTTTTGGGTGTAGACCCTTATGAGTGTAAATCTGTTATTTGAAGTTTTGCTTTAGTTTTTATTTGCTATTTTTAATTTTGTTGATTTTCTTTCCCTGCGTGAGATTTTTTCTCACTCCTTGAGGGTGATTTTGTGGTGGGTTTTCTATGTCGTCTTGATGACTTTTCGTGGTCAAAGACGAGACTTTTCTGTGTAAGGCCCTGAATGTTCATTTGTGAGTTTAGGCCTCCTTTGTTGTTGCTTTCTTCCGAGGTGGCTACCCATTTTTTATGTATGAATTTCGTATGAATGAAAACACTTCTAAACTTTGACAAAAAAAAGAAACAACCAAAAATACTGTGCCGAAATGTCCGGTTATAATTAGACAAAGGGGACCTAAATATGCATGATATAGAAGTTAAATTGGAAGTCAAAGTCTACCCCAAACACCACCGTATGCATTTCTCTCCTTCCAGAAAAATATATTGCTATCTTGTCTGGCTTTTGTGGCCTTTATTTTCTAAGAATATAAATGCATGATACAAAAGTTCAATTGTAAGTCTAAGTCCACCCCAAACAACACGGTATGCATTTTTCTCCTTCTATGTGAAAAACAAAAATATACTTGTATCTTGTCGAGATGGCATTTTGTTTCCTAGCTAGCTAGTCTATCAATTCAAAAGTTATGGTTATTTAGTATTCACCAATCACAATACATGTACATGGAGTACCACATGTAATCGCTTCACGAGAAAAACTACATATGATCCAAATCTTACATCTTATAAATTGTAAGGTTACACAGTAGAATATATTTACTGTTCATTTTGAATCACAATTTTCCATGTGTCTACGCGTCTATTAACATCATATCACACAAATATTTTTTTAACTCTTATATGTTTGGGAGAATTTTTGATAAGTCCATTATAGCATGTTTCTAACCCACTCAATCCACTTCTAAAGTTCCTAACACCTCTAGTCCATTAATAATTCAATGAAAAATATAACCTATATAAAAGAAACAAGGGCCTTGTTTGGCTAATACAAAAAAAACATTTTTTCATTTTTTTGATCTTATTACAACTATATAACCACCACCACTACCAGAATGACCACCACCAAGTCGCTGCCACCACCACGCCCCCACCACCACCTCCATCACCACCACCACCACTCCATCACCATCACCGCCACCAACACCACCACCGGCACCTCCACCACCACTACGCCCCCACCACCACCACTGGCACCTCCACCACCACTACGCCCCCACCACCATCTCCACCACCAATCTGCCGCCACTGCCACTACCACCACCACCACGCTGCCGCCGCGACCACCACCACAACGTAACACCTCCACCGCAATTACCACCACCACCAAGCCGCCGCCACCACCACCATCGCCACTGCTATCACTCCACCACCACGCCGCCACAACCACCACCACAACGCCACCACCTCCACCACAATTACCACCACCACCAAGCCGCCGCCGCCGCCGCCGCCACCACCACCACCATCACCATCACCACCGCTATCACTCCACCACCACGCCGCCACAGCCACCACCACTACCACAACGCTGCCACCTCCACCACAATTACCACCACCACCAAGCGATCACCACAACCACCGCCACCACTACCACCACCACCACTACTCCATCACAATCACTGCCGCCGCCACCTCCACCGCCATCACTCCACCAGCACCATCGAAATGACAACCACCACTTCGCCACCACAACCACCACCACCACGCCACCACCACCAGCACAATGACCACCACCATGCCGCCGCCGCCACCGCCACCACCACCACCGTCACCACCACTACCGCCACCATAACTACCACCACTACTCCACCATCACCATCACCAACACCACCATCACGCCACCGCCATCACTCCACCACCACCACTTCTTCTTTGGTAATTCACCTTCCTTCTGGGTCACACTTGCTTTTCTGATGTCTCATTGGTGTTAGTGTTTTAAGAAAATAATTTGCAGTCTAAAAGTGCAAATTTGCAGTTTAAATTTTCATTGATTTTAGTGTTTATTTAATAATTTGCAATCTAAATTTGTGTGTAGACTACAAATTTGCACTTTCAGAATGCAAAGTTTACGAAAGTGTATTTATTTGCAGTCTAAAAGTACTATTAATTTGCAGTCTAAATTTTCTCAAACATTGGTGTTCAATTAACAAATTTGCGGTCTAAAAGTGCAAATTTGCAGTCTAAATTTTTGTCTCAACTGCAAATTTGCACTTTTAGATTTCAATGTTTACGAAAGTGCCTTTATTTGCAGTTTAAATTTTTTCTAGCATTGGTGTTCGTTTAACAAATTAGTAGTCTAAAAGTGCAAATTTGCAGTCTAAATTCTCATTGGCGTTACGTTCATTTAATTATTTGCAGTCTTAATTTTTGTGTAGACTGCAAATTTACACTTTTAGACTACAAAGTTTATGAAAGTGCCTTTATTTGTATTCTAAAAGTGCAAACTTGCAGTCTAAATTTTCTCTTTGTAGTCTAAAATCTCATTGGCGTTAGAGCTCATTTAATCATTTGCAGTCTAAATTTGTGTGTAGACTGCAAAGTTTTTGAAAGTGCCTTTATTTGCAGCCTAAAAGTATAAATTTACAGTCTAAATTTTTTCTGACATTGGTGTTCAATTAACAAATTTGCAATCTAAAAGTGCAAATTTACAGTCTAAATTCTCATTAGCGTTCGTGCTCATTTAATAATTTGCAGTCTAAATTTTTGTGCCATTAGCGTTAGTGTTGATTTAATAATTTGCAGTCTAAATTTTTATGTAGACTGCAAATTTGCACTTTTAGACTGCAAAGTTTACGAAAGTACCTTTATTTGCAATCTAAATTTTTTCAGAGGTTGGTGTTCATTTAACAAATTTGCAGTCTAAATTTTCATTGGCTTTAGTTTTCATTTAATATTTTTTAGTCTAAATTTTTGTGTAGACTGCAAATTTACACTTTTAGACTGCAAAGTTTACGAAAGTGCCTTTATTTGGAGTCTAAATTTTCTCTGGCATTGGTGTTTAATTAACAAATTTGCAGTCTGAAAGTATAAATTTGCAGTCTAAATTCTCATTAGCGTTAGTGCTCGTTTAATAATTTGCAGTCTAAATTTTTGTGCCATTAGCGTTAGTGTTCATTTAATAATTTGCAGTCTAAATTTTTGTGTAGACTGCAAATTTGCACTTTTAGACTGCAAAGTTTACGAAAGTGCCTTTATTTGCAATCTAAATTTTTTCAGAGGTTGGTGTTCATTTAACAAATTTGCAGTCTAAAAGTGAAAATTTGCAGTATAAATTCTCATTGGCTTTAGTTTTCATTTAATAATTTGCAGTCTAAATTTTTGTGTCGACTGTAAATTTACACTTTTAGACTGCAAAGTTTACGAAAGTGCCTTTATTTGGAGTCTAAATTTTCTCTGGCGTTGGTGTTTAATTAACAAATTTGCAGTCTGAAAATGCAAAATTGTAGTCTACATTGTCATGGGCGTTAGTGTTCATTTAATAATTTGCAGCCTAAAAGTGTAAATTTGCAGTCTAAATACATAATGAAAAGTATGTATAATGCATTTGGTCATTGTGGTGGTGGCGTGGTGGAGTGGTGGTGGCGTGGTGGAGGTCATTGTGGTGGTGGTGGTGGTAATTGTGGTGGAGGTTGCGCCATTGTGGTGGTGGTGGCAGTGATGTGATGGTTGAGGTGGTGGTGGGGGTGTGATGGTGATAGAGGTGGTGGGAGTGGTGGAGCCGTGGTGGTGGGGGCGTGGCGGTGGTGGTGGCGGCACCATTGTGGTGGTGGTAGAGGCGATAGAGGTGGTGACACCGTTGTTTTGGGGGGGGTGGTGGTGGGGGTGGTGGTGGGGGCGGGGTTATGGTGGAAGTGGTGGTGGTAATTATAGTGGAGGTTGCGACAATGTGGTGGTGGTGGCGGCGCGGTGGTTGAGGTGGTGGTGAGGGCGTCGTGGTGGTGGTGGTGGGGGCGGCATCGTGGTGGTGGGGTTAGGGGCATGGTGGTGGTAGAGTGGTGGTGGTTGCGGCGTTGTGGTGGTGGTGGTCGAGGTGGTAGGGGTGGTGATGGCATCGTCGTGGGGGTGGTGGTGGGGGCGGGGTTGTGGTGGTAATTATAGTGGAGGTTGCGGCAATGTGGTGGTGGTGGCGGCGTGGTGGTTGAGGTGGTGGTGAGGGCGTGGTGGTGATGGTGGTGGCGGCATCGTGGTGGCGGGGTAAGGGGCATGGTGGTGGTGGCGGTGGCGGTGGCAGAGTGGTGGTGGTTGCGGCATTGTGGTGGTGGTGGTAAAGGTGGTGGTGGTGGTGGTGGAGCGGTGGTGGTGGTGTATATGGTGGTTAGTGCGGCATTGTGGTGGTGCTGGCGGTGGCGTGTTAGTTGTGGTGGAGGTGGTGGTGGTGGAGCGGTGGTGGTGGCATCGTGGTGGTGGTGGTGGTGGTGGTGGTGGCGTGGTGGTGGTAATTGTGGTGGATGTTGCGGCATTGTTGTGGTGGTGGTACGTGGTGGTGGCGGCTGCGACGTTGTGAATGAGGTGGTGGTGGGGGCGTGGTGGTGGTGGTGGAAGTGGTGGTGGGGGCGGCGTTTTGGTGGTGGTGGTGGTGGTGGATGTGGTGGTGGGGGCTTGGTGGTGGTGGTGGTTGCGTCGTGGTGGTAGTGGTTGAGTGGTGGTGGTTATGGTTGTGGTGGCAGTGTGGTGGTGGTAATTGTGGTGGAGGTTGGGGCATTGTGGCGGCGGCGGCGTGATGGTTGAGGTGGTCGTGGGGACGTGTTGGCGGCTGTGGTGGTGGTGTGGTGGTTGTGGTGTTGTGGTGGTGGTGATGGTGATGGTGGAGGTGGTGGTGGTGGTGGCGGCGGTAGTGGTGGTGGTTGTGTAAAGTTTAACGAAGGGACAATTTTGTCCTGTCAAAAAATGAAGTGGACCTGAGACTTTAAAAAAAGTAATGGGCTGGACTAGAAATGTTTTGAAAATATGAGGTGGATTGAACATGTTACAAAATTCTATAATGGACCTTATAACAATTCTTTAATATTTTCATGTTCTACTAGAGGAATACTTCAGATCATAGTAGTTTTGGGATCGTGATATGGTAAAAAATTGGGAGTTTGGAAGAGTACGGAGGGATGGAGTATGGAGGGGAGCTGACATGATCCCTGGTGGAATGATAAACTTTTTCGGTGTCCGGTGGGTATATTCCACGTGGTACCTGGTCAGTATATTTGGGCCGTCCAATATAACATTGAACGGCTCGAATTGAAACCCTAGTGTCTCTTTTCTCACCCTAACACTTTTTCTTTTCTTTTTCTGTTTTCAAATTCGAGCCGTCCAAAAATGTAATGAACGGCTCGAATTTGCCGAGTGGACATCACGTGGTACACACCCGGCACTCAAAATTTCCCTTGTGGAATTGTCGAAAATATCTTTATTCTTGGCCGAGAGTTTTCCACGTAGTGACTTGACTTGGAAGTCTTGAGTCAATGAGGGGTATTGTTAGACTACCCCACTGGAGTTAAATAAATTTATGCAAGAGAGAGAGAGAGAGAGGGAGAGACGTTCTCAAACCTGTTACTCCTAAGTCCTAAGCCACTGGTCATCTTTTCTCTTTTTCTCAAACCTCTTACTCCTATTTCTTTTCATTATGACAAATTATGGGGCATTAACTTGGCTATTTCAAATCCTTTCACCACAACAATTTGTACTTAAACACCATAAAAATCGTAAGTCAGACCACAAAAATTCGACAAATTTTTGGACCGTCATCATTTATGAATAGGACTACCAAAATTCATAAATTGGAGTACAAAAATTTATATGGAGGGCCATAAAAGTTTCAGACAAATTTACTTTGTTTTAACCGTAAAAATCTCATAACACGAGTCTTAAAAATTCATATGTCAAACCACAAATATTCACATCATATCGGAACATTTCAAAAATATCTAATGAGTATTAAATTGTATTATTTGTGAAAAGGTTTAAATCAAAAGGCGTGTCTATTCGATTTAAATGAATAGACATAACAAAATCAAAAGCTATACTCTCTCCGTCCCTTTTTAAATGTCCTTCTTCGTAATTCTAACTTATTAAAAAGATATCATCATTATATCTTTCACATCAATTTTTTCCTCAACTTTCCCTACTTATCCATCATCATTACACTTTTACTCACTAATTTTTCAAAATGAAATCTACTTTTAGGGACAAAATAGACAATGCACCAATTTTTACTCACTAACTTTACAAAATGGACACTTATTAAGAGATAACCCAAAATGGAATACCGGACTATAAAAAAGGGACGGAAGGAGTAACTATTTTGGTCAAATGAACAAACATCACTATTGAAATAGATTGTATAGATCGACATCCTAATTTGGTTTAATAAGTATTTAAGATCTACTTTAGGCATTTTCTCATGATGAACATGTTGTTGTGACATATTTCGCTAAGAGTACAAAGTCCTGCTTGAATAGTTGTAAACCCAAGCTGTTGGAACATCTTCCAAAACCCCTTTCTATTTAGAGATGTAATAGGATATATAATCTTGTGGGGTCGGTGAATCCGATGTTTGGTGTCTGTTTACACCATATTTCACCGCCTGTCGATGATCGACCGAAAAGTGACAATTATGAGAATGCTTCCTATTTTATTATTATTAAGTATTCGTATTAATATTAAAACTAGTATTAGTATTTCTTTTATTATTGTTATTTGCATGCAGGACACTTGGCTTGATCCTACACATGTGAAAGTTAAAAGGACACTTGTCATGTTCCTACACATTTGAAGGGAAGTGGGAAGTTATTTTGACAAGTGGATGCAAATGATTGAATGAAGACTAGTGGAGAAGTTAGTAAGTTATTTCCTATGTTTGTTGTTTTTTATAAATAGTCTTTTAAGACTTCATTGTAATTCCTCTCCAACAAATCAAAGTCTATCTTTATTTGTCTTAATATTTGGCACTACTAACCCATTCGGGTTATAACTAGGAGTAGGAGTAGAATTTCATATTCTAAGCTTAACTTAGGATCTTTGATGTGTCGCTCACGGCGATAGATCAATCGTTGAAGATTAATGGAAGTCTCTTCCATTCGTCTTCAATTTCGTTCTTAATCTCACATTTGACTCGACTGTCATTTCTCTTCCAGTGAAGTCCTGAAATACGGCGTGGAACCACGAATCCATCTTGTGGAGACATGGCCGCATTCGCCTTATTTCTGTTGTTGGCATTGTTTCCCGAAATCTCTGTCGATTTTGATTGAGGGAAAAATTGGTAAGCAATTTTGGCGCTAGAGGAAGGGCAACATTACTAAATCGGAAGTAATGGTGAAATCATGTGTGAAAAGAAAACCTTACAAGGTTTTTGACATTTTACGTAATAGGTAAACAGCCATTTGTTGGCCAATTGGAACAGTCAGGTTCCGGATCAAATGTAAAAAAAAATATAATAATTTTCAAGCTTCGCATGATGAGCTTGAAAACAATTTTTATTGTTTAAAAGAAGCCGGCCAATTGTTGGCTAACTGCTTGAGAGATTTGAACCATGTAGAGGCCTTTGACAGAAAAGGTTCAACAGAGGCATTGATTTGCCTTGAAAAGAATTTGTCTCTGCTTCTTGTTAAAATTTCAGCCTTCTATGAAGGTTTGAACAAATGTGAAATGTGCCATTTGTAAAGAAGATTAATAAACAACTGGCCATGAAGCATTGAAAGGCTATGCCCATGAGTTTTGGGGGGCAAAACTCATCTATATGAAGCCAAATTATGTAAATATAAAAGCATGGCATGAAAGGAGGAAACACGGCACCAACAAATTTGGTGGGCAAAATATAGAATGAGAAATAATCCTCCTTTCAATGATGAATTTGGGGGGCAGAAATTCATCTTTGGATGTATGGCAACGATTGGATTGGTTGCTTGGTCCAGTCGATTTTGAACACTTTGCAGTCTATAATGGACATGCAGGGACTCAAAATTTTGGACGCCACCTGTGTTCCTAAAGGCCTTCATAGTTTATGAATTTCAACCGTTTTAAATAGAGGCCATGGTTCATCAATGGCGACTGGAAAATTTTGAGAGGTCGTGTTGGCATCTATGTCCTTCGTCCAGATTTTAGCAAGGATGATTGAAATGAGAAATAGCCCTCTTTTGATATCGAGTTTGCATGGGGGCAAACTCATCTTTAGAAGAGTTAATTTTGGTTCGAAAGTTCAAAACTCAAAGCAAGTCGAATCATGAAAATAATAATTCGACTAGAGTTTTTAATTTAGACCATTAATGGTCGAAATAGAAAATGATCCCTCCACTCTATCTATACGGGTTAAGAATAGTAAAAATTTGTCCATAGAGTATGAGTTCAAGCCAATTGTGGCTGTGAATTGTTGCTCGACAGTAGCCATGTGTAAAGAGGGATATGGATTCTCTGAAGCCATTATATTGGCTTTAGTCGAAAACACCAAGTATTGGTTTATGCCACCTGTCCCACCACTGATCTTTGGCTATGCAGAAGACTTTCCGTCGAGGAGTAATAGAAATGGTTAATTATGGCAAATCCATAATTTGGGCATGCCAGTGTATCCATGCATGATTCAAACAGGTGGTTTTGCCATGAGTAAAAGATCGACCATCCATTGATTGCAATCGATTGGTGAAACTAAACAATCGATCATGGCTTATACTAGCTTATAGTTGACGGAAACAAATCGACAAGGATTTTTCAACTGAGGCAATACTTTCCCATAATTTGACAGAGGGAATATTGCATCTAATAAGCCAGCACATGGCTTTCGACAGTGATTTTTAAGTCTTGAAGGCATTATTGTACTAGTCGAAAAGTGAAAAGATTGGTGTAAAATTTATCTAAACTTCTTCGAGAGTTGGAGGGCAAAAATATTTATACCGTAAAAGGTTATCACCCGTCGATATCGACAGTGGGGTGATTTAAAACTAGTTAAATTATTCACTTGGGTTACGTTAGCCCTTCACCCAAATGAATAAGGGGGGCATTGTTTACTTCATATTTCACCGCCTGTCGATGATCGACCGAAAAGTGACAATTATGAGAATGCTTCCTATTTTATTATTATTCAGTATTCATATTAATATTAGAACTAGTATTAGTATTTCTTTTATTATTATTATTTGCATGCAGGACACTTGGCTTGATCCTACACATGTGAAAGTTAAAAGGACACTTGTCATGTTCCTACACATTTGAAGGGAAGTGGGAAGTTATTTTGACAAGTGGATGCAAATGATTGAATGAAGACTAGTGGAGAAGTTAGGAAGTTATTTCCTACGTTTGTTGTTTTCTATAAATAGTCTTTTAAGACTTCATTGTAATTCCTCTCCAACAAATCAAAGTCTATCTTTATTTGTCTTAATATTTGGCACTACTAACCCATTCGGGTTATAACTAGGAGTAGGAATAGAATTTCATATTCTAAGCTTAACTTAGGATCTTCGATGCGTCGCTCACGGCGATAGATCAATTGTTGAAGATTAATGGAAGTCTCTTACATTCGTCTTCAATTTCGTTCTTAATCTCACATTTGACTCGACTGTCATTTCTCTTCCGGTGAAGTCCTGAAATACGGCGTGGAACCACGAATCCGTCTTGTGGAGACATGGCCGCATTCGCCCTTATTTCTGTTGTTGGCATTGTTTCCTGAAATCTCTGTCGATTTCGATTGAGGGAAAAATTGGTAAACCAGTGTCACCAATTGAGGAAAAAAAAAATTTCCCCACCTATTTCTAATTGGTTGTTGGTTGAAATCCTCCAAGCAGTCTAATATGATATTAGAGCTAGGTCTTGTGGCCTCATCACACATGGTTGAGTCTCTGGCGTCAGAGTCAAATCTCATGGTCCTCTCAGTTCGTACCTCCACGTGCATCTGGACTACATGTGAGGGGGAGTGTTAGACTTTATCTCATGTCGTTTATCTAAGCCGCCCAAGCTTGGGTTAATAAAATCTAGGGGCTATTTTACCTATTGTCGATTGGTTTTAGGTTGGAACCCTCCAAGAAATCTAACAATTAATTATTTGATCATTTTGAAGAAGCCAAATTGTGGAAATGGTGTCCCCAAGTTAGAATTCTGTGTCCAAAAAAAATCAAGCTACTTAGATTCTACCTGGGGGACCTGCCATGATGCATAAATGAGCCCATCTCCAATTCGTAATAGCCGTGCCAAAATCAATCTGATCCGAGACAAGGTAGAGGCACAAACAACACGTGATTGATTATCTTGAAGTTTTGTCTCAAATGCATAGTAGTCTTCAAAAAAATTTCACAGCCAAAGACCAGATATCTTATCAAGAGTGGCCCTCATTGTTCTAAAATTTCAGAAATAAGTAAGAAATTTCACCACATTTAATCTCGTTCTTCCAAAATAAATGGTCAGCCGAAACCCATGCTAAAAATGAAATCTTCAAGATCGAACATCTCAAGTAAACAGATATATTTGATTTTGACTATTGTGAGGATACCTTAGCTTCCGATTCAAAGTTTAAATCTACAAAATCGAATAAAAACTCACATGCAAAACAAAAAATCCATGAAATCAGAAGATTGGAGAGTGGAGGAATACCAAAAATCACAGAGTGTGGTGGTGTGCTAGCAAGTTTGGGTCGGCGAGGAAGGGGGCGGAGATGAAGTGTGCTGCCTTTTCAGTGAAGATAGAATAAAAAAAAAAAAAAAAGTTTAGCTAGACGAAGTCATGAGAGAGATCGAGAGTGCATAAAGAAAATTTATCAGATTTTTCCATCTAAAAGCGAGTGAGGAAAACAAGTGGCATAACTTAAAAGCAATGTTTGCCAAAAATACTTGCAGAAATATGAGTTCATAAAGGCTTCACCCTGTTGAGCAAAGCAGTATCCTCAATGGACGCCATTAAAAGAGAAAAAAAAAGACCCACGAAGAGACAAAGACACAGTGATCGAGAGAGAGAACGAAGGGATGAGATACTGAGAGGGATAAAAAAAGGCCTGGGTTGATTGGAGCGACGGTTGCCGGTTTGTGGTCGGGGTCACCGTCTCTGCTGACGGAAGCGTGAGCGTGGTTGCAATGGAGATCGAGAGGCAGAGTAAAAGTGGAGAGGCAGCGTGAAAAAGAGTAAAGTTAGGGCTGGGTTTTGGTGACAAGCAGAAAAACGTCGTTTCGCTTGTAAAAAATTTTATTTTACTTTTAATCAACGCGCCTAAATGAATTGGAGCCCGGGAGCCTGAAAATTCAGACCTTTCGGTGACAACTTTATATGTGTCACCGACATTTGTCTTCAGTGACAAATATTTTGTCACCAAATCTTCTTATTATTTAGCGTGGTTACCTATAGGTTTTCGGTGACAAGCAGTAAAATTGTTAGTCACCGTTGAGTCTATTCCATGTCAACACCAATTTTTTGTCACCAAAAGATGTCACCAGTGATGTTTTTTGTTGTAGTGCTTGGAGGATCACACTGATGGGGTATGGATGCGGATTTGTAGTAGGAGTACTACTATGGGATTTGTTATGCTCTTGACTGGAAGACCGAGATGGTATACGAGAATAGTTGGAGGAGAACCACGGAGGAAGGTGGTATGGGTAGACCAAACATTGAGTAATGCAAGAAGCGAATACTGCACTTACTAAAATCAAACATGTTTCATTGACAATAGTTGATTGGTGGTAATTCTTTTCCTAGTAGTTTGTGAGACCATCTTTTTCTATTTTTTGCTAGATCATTTTGGATGGCTTGACGTTTAAAACGTTTGAAGTTCTTCTCGTTAAGGGTACGTATGGATCTGTTTGGCATATTTTTTTTGGTAAGCATTGGGATATGTGACCAAACGGTTCAGACCAAATCACTAATGGAGACTAAGTGTTGAAAGTGATTCTCTAATGGTGTTTTACGTTTTCTTTTTTTTCTGAAATTTTGCAGGAAGAAATAACAAGCAGGATGGCTACAACGATTACTGCAATAATGTCTCGCCCTATATTCTTCAGATAACTTCTCGTACAATGAGGCCAATCGGTCATTGATCTTTTGGCAAAGAATGTCAGGTCCCTGAACCCGGCCCATATCCTAGTCCCAATTAGCATGCATGTAATTTGATGTCTAAATGCAAATATGTTTGCTTGTGGCTTCAAAAAGAAAAATAAAGACCAAACCATGTATGCCTTATATTCAGTATTACACCACGGAAAAGAGTGGCTGATTGCACTCTTTTATAAAATTAAAAAAAAAGGGTTATTTACTCAGATATCCCTCAACGTTTACCTATTTTTCGCGGACACCCCCTCCACGAATTTTCGCAACAGCCAAACCCTCTCATTAAAATTTTTGTTTGAGGGACCTAATGCTGTTGGACAGAATGACTGAAAAGACAATTTTGTCCCCATATATATATATACACCCATAGCAGTCATTCCACATTTTGCCAAAAATGATGACCGGAGTACGGCGCTTGAATAGTACATGCCGTGAGTAGACCTCACTCTCTCTGCATGTGCCACCGTTGACAGGCATGTGTGGTCTCCTCCGGCCACCCCCGGCGACGTTTCGACCATCGTTGTGATCGTCTTGAAGAGGAGAACAAAGCCCAGTGCTCAATCCTCGTTTTCGAGCAACCACGGCCTTGGGCTTTGCAAAACCGTAACTCGCCACCACTCCGCCGCCTTTGACAGGTGACTGTTGCCACCTCTGAGCTCCTCCGGCGACGTGCTATACCCATATCCGCGCTAGTCTTGACGAGACAAACACAACCTTGTGCTCAAAACCTCCATTCAACCACTCATGCTCTGAGCTCCAGTAAACTGCACTGCCACCTCCGCCGCCATGTTCGAACAGCCCGTGCGCCTTCCTCCGATGACAAAACTCGATCCCATCACCACCACTGAGCTCATCTCGGTGAGACACAAGATACACTAGTCAAAATCGAGTTTAATTTGACACCTCAATTCAGACTAGCCCTTGAGCAGTACAACAATGGAGTTTCCGTGGTGTAGAAGATGACGAACGTGTTTGGTGGTGGCAGTGGTGGTCGGGCGGATGACAGAGGTGTTTGGTGGTTGCAGTGGTGGCGGTGGTCGGGAAGAGAGGGTGACAGAGGGATTAGAGTTGGGAGCAATATTGAAAGTTTAAACCATTTTTTTGTTAAAAAGTTAACTGTCAGGATGGAATGGTAACTGAATACGTCTACGGGTAAAGTAAAGATAATGGACGGGGTCTAGCCATAGCGAGAATTCGTGGAGGGGTTGTACGTGAAAAATGGGTAAACGTTGAGGGGTGTCTCCGTAAATAACCAAAAAAATAAAAGCATAATAAATTCAGTTAGATATATTGAAAGGTTCCATATAAGCTAATGGCTCAGGGCTAGGTAGGTCCTTGAAAAAAAAAATCACTAGTCCAAAACTTCATTTAGGCAGATTTTTTTCTAGTAGTCCTGAAGCTAAACAGATGTTTTACTCCAACACAAATATTTCACGGAATTTAAACATGAATGAGAATAGTACATTTATCGATAAAGCCACATGTTTATTGCAATACACCACTTTACAAGCCTTCGAGACCGTCTAGTACCTCGTTACAACTCAACCTAAACCTAAAACAACTTCATTACCGGTTTGATTCACCACTTTTCACAAAATGGACTTGAAATATATGGGGCAAAGCTACGATCGATGGAGATTCTGTGGCAATAGTCATCAAGGGAGTGTTGATTGAACAAATGAATAACCTCAACCTTCTTCACATCAATCTACTTCCCATAAAGCCACTAGAAATGAATTACACGAAGTTTAATTAACTAGGTGATGTCTAACTAACACGTAAAAAACTTGGAATCGAACATTACCTACAAAAAAATGAACGGAATGAATGTTAAATGAAGTACCAAAGCCTAACTCAGAATTGTCACCTCTGTAGTATTTGAATTTTTTTAAACTCGTTTTCATTATTAATGGCTCTTATGAACGATGGAGAATATGAAATTAAAGAGGAGACTAAATGTGGATTAAGTATATGAATATCTGCTTCTTCTATGGGATGTTTTTAAAGGTTCATGAATTGTTTGCACTGAGGCTTTTTATCGAACAGGTAGTGACTAATGAGGTATTGGATCCCTGTTTTGAAACAAACACTTCCTCTTTGTGACCTTCCATTCTACCTCAATGGGGGTAATACAACACCTCATATTTTCAAATCAGAAATCTCTATTGGCAAAATTTTCGAAAATAATTTTGAAAAATGCAAACTCCGAAAGATCTAAATCTCAGAGATTCGAATAAAGCAAATGTGTTTTGAACTGAAATTGGCAGGTCTTTCAGCGTATCTAAGCAGGAGAGTGTGAACATAATCTTAAATATCACTAAAGTTATTCCGCCTTTTATTTTTAATGTTTGATGTTCGTGTTCAAGACGATTGCCGAGAAGTAAAAAATTTAAAAGCTAAAAGCATTGAGGATGCAACCAATAGAACATAGACATATACGAGAAAAAATGGTTACCAACAACTATTTGGTGGACAACTTATTCTTTTTACAACAAATAAAGATAAAGAAAGTAAAGGGCCGATGGCATATATACTATATAGTCCAATAATAAAGGTCATTTGGTTGCTTGCACGATGGGTCGTCCACTCAATTAAAGGCCAGGTCTTCATTCTTACACTGAGGTGTATATGTATATTTTTTTCCTTCCCTAACTTGGTTAGTGATTGAGACGTCCAGGTCAGTCAATCCATATAATCTTTCACATTGGAAGATAAGGCAGGGTTTGACTATAAAAATAATATGAAGACCCAATTAGTTTTCTAATAACTCAAGGTGTTCGAGTCAGTTTAACCGCACATCAATAGATCTTTAGAGAACCACATATACATATATATATATATATATATAGGTCTTTTCAGGTCCAATCGCTCGGATTTTCTTATGGTCAGGATTTGTTTCTTAACTGTTGGATTATGATGATCCGAGCCGCTCAATGTGTTCGGAACGTGATTTTAAGAGTATCCACAAAAAAACAGCAAAAAAATTGATCGGGAAGGGCTTGATCTGAGTAGTTTTTTACTAAATCGTTCAATAAAAAACAGTTCGGATCAAGCCCTTCCTGATCATTTTTTTTGCTGATTTCTGACGGGTACCCTTAAAATCACGTTCTGATTATATTGAGCGGCTCGGATCATCGAAATTCGATAGAAAAATGGGCGGTCCGGACAGTCTGGACCGTAAGACGTCTGGACCTGAAAACGACTATATATATATATATATAATTCTTGCTAAAGGTGGCAAATGAACGAGTTTGGGCGAGTGAAACGGGTCATGGGTCAAATATAAGCAGTTGAATGCGGGCAAAAAAAATAAACAGGTTTGACCGGTTCGGGTCGGATATGGGCCGGGTCATGCACAACCCGAGCCGTTTCCCATCATTTTCTCCCCATTTGGAACGTAACTCACTCTTTAGTCTATCCTTTTATCCATTTAAAAATTTATGGTCGAGAGAGATTGGAAAAAATACAAGCATTATACATATAGGTTTCTTCTCTCAATGCAAAAGACTATTTGGAAATCTCACTCTCTAGTCTATCCTTTTATCCATTCAAAAAAAATTTAAATATTTATGGTCGAGAGAGATTGGAAAAAATACAAGCATTATAAGAATATAGTGTTTGGACACACTACTTCAGAAATAGATGAGAGAAGAAACCTATACGTATATCTCTTCTTTTGGCGACGTTTAAAAAATTGCAGTGACTGTATTGTTAGAGGTGCAGATAACCTTCAGCATTGGTTTAGCCAAGGGGTGTACACAAAGTGCCGCACTTCGGGGGCAGACTTTAGGACCCGACTTGCAACGAAAACGATATTTTTTAAGGATTTGGGGTGTAATTTCAGCCATATATAGGACCTGATCTAATTATATTGTAGTCTGTATGTAATTGGGCTTATGTCTTGAGGAGAAAAAAAATAGAGAGGTGAGAGAAGATGCAGATCTCTGAGAGATTGCGAGAAGACTTGTACTCTTGATTCGATGTCATAGTGAACTAGTGTGGCTCCTGTGGTTTTTCCTCACGTTGAGGTTTTTCACATATATTTTGTGTTCTTTTTTTTCTTGTTCGTTACGCACTATTTTTCTATTTATTTGCGATTTCTATGATCCTAGTTTCCAAGATCCATAGGGACGTTGTGAGCTGAACAAGTAGTTTGATATTCCTTAACAGGTATCACATTCAGGCCATTTTCCTGCGAAATCACATTTGAGCCTGAGTTCAGTTTCTGGTTTTATTTCAATTGTGATTGGTAAGGTCAAAGGTGGCAAGGATGACTTAGTTCCAAACATGGAACCAAATATTTGTGCCATTTCAGAACCACAAATGACTTCCCATTGAAGCATGAAGTTGTAAAATCTGCTTCCAAAAAACTTTAGGTATAGAACCAGATTTTCCATACCTTCAGACTTGCTATAATTAAAAGTGCAGTGGCAAGCCTAGTTTACCCCAAACAGCACGTACGCCATCAAAAATATTCGTTTTGCTCCTTTTCACAGAAATGAGAAATTTTTTGCACTAACTCGAACCCACTAACTTTACAAAATAGACACTTATTAAGGAATAACCTAAAATAGAATACTGAACTCTAAAAAAGAAACGGAGGAAGTAATTCACTACTCAATTCAGGTTGATTTCCGGTCGTTCATAGCAGCCTGGTTGAATCCAATTTCAACAAAGCCAAACGGTACTGTGGAAAAATTCATAAAACAGAGACGTTGGAAAAGCTTGTGAATGATGCACAACTCTTGACTCAAAAGGAAGGGAATAGAAAATACCATCCTTTTCAAAACTTCTTCATCTGTCCAGCATTAATGGTAATGCAAGATGAATTATATTTCTTCTGCTATCGTCAAATAGAGCAGTTTAAATGAACAAACTATTCAGGCTTGACTCGCTAACTCTAATTGTAAACAAGTCAAGCTCTAACACGCCTTTTAAGCTTTTTAAGTTTTTCACTTAAAGTTGAACAACTGTGTACTTCACTCGTTAAGCTTGTGTGGCTTCCAAACTTGATTCATAAACGTCTCAATTAAGGCCTCGTTCCACTAAGTTAATTTTTTAAGTAGTTATTCCGCATTTTACGAGACAGATCATTCTCCCCCAATAGACGATACATCACATTTAATTCAAATAATAAGTGATCGAATACACCTTAGAGCAACTTGAAATATTTTGACATTCTAGCCTTTGGTTTGCGTGCAAAGGGTTAATATTTACAACAAAAGTACATCCACTCGTCTTAAAGTGGACAAACAAACACAGATGGAAGTAGGGTGAATTAAAAATGAAAAACTAAAGGCGAGCTAGAGTTGAGACTTTTTTTCCCAGCCAGTGGATTTTTTTCCCAGTGGTGCAAGAAACCACCACGATCTCCTCAACCGATTGGTCGATTCTTGTTCTAGCACCACTTGACAAACATAATACTATGCATGAAGCTAAACGGATGTTTTACTCGAACAAAAATATTTCATGGAATTTAACCATGAATGAGAATGGTACATTTATCGGTAAGTCTATTTTTTTTTTTTTTTAGAGAAAAGCGAAAAATTTATTAATCTTGAAAACAAATCACAAAGATTAAAAGAATCCAAACTAGCTTCAAGCTGAAGAAGAGAAAACCCACAAGGGAAAACAACTGCTCCAGCAATCATAAGCCAACCCGGATCCGAAGTGGAGAATAACAACCCAAGGTTGGTAAGCCTTGTTTATTGCAATACACAACTTTACAATCCTACGAGACCGTCCAGTACCTCGTTACAACTCAACCTAAACCTAAAACGACTTCATTACAGGTTCAATTTACAATACTACATCTATAAAGGATGAGATCGATCACTACTACCATTACTACTCAACTTTTTGAATGTAATCTCATCCAGAACTTCAGGTTCTTATTATGCATAACAACCTTTTCCACCACCGTATATGCCCTTGGATGATTAAAGTTCGCTTCACTAAACATTGAATCATAGACATCTCTTGCAATGAGTTCACTTGGGCTTTTGTCTGCCAGATATTAATCTAAGAATTTCAAAGCCATAAGGACTGGGTATCGAAGTAAAATGGACTTGAAATATATGGGGCAATGCTATGACTTGAAATATATGGAGATTATGTAGCAGTAGTCATCAAATGAACATTAAATGAAGTGCCAAAGCATACCTCAGTATTGTCACCTCTCTAGTATTTGAAATTTTTCTTTTTTTCATTTCTTTGTGGTTCTCCTCCTGTCAACCTGAACAATATTGTTAAACTCGTTTTCGTTATTAATGGCAGTTAGGGACGATGGAGATTATGAAATTAAAGAGGAGACTAAATGAGGAGTAAGTATATGAATATCTGCTTCTTCTAAGGGATGATTCTAAAGGTTCTTGAATTGTTTGCACTGTGGCTTTTTATCAAACAGCTGGTAGTGACTAATGAGGTATTGGATCCCTGTTTTGAAACAAACACTTCCTCTTTGTGACCTTCCATTCTACCTCAATGGGGATAATACAACACCTCATACTTTCAAATCAGAAATCTCTATGTGCAAAACTTTCGAAAATAATTTTGAAAAAAGCAAACCCTTAAAGATCTTAAATGTCAGCTATTCGAATAAAGCAAATGTGTTTTCGACTAAAATTGGTAGGTCTTTCAGCGTAGCTGAGCCGGAGAGTGTGAACATAATCTTAGACATCACTAAAGTTATTCCGTCTATTGTTTCTAATGTTTGATGTTCGTGTTCAAGACGAATGCCAAAAAGTAAAAAATTTAAAAATCTAAAAAGCATTGAGAGTAGGGGAAAAATATCAAAAGTAAAGCAAGATCACGACTCGGACTTGTGAGAATGCAACCAATAGAACATAAACATAAACATAAACGAGAAAAAATGGTTACCAACAACTATTTAGTGGACAACTTATTCTGAGGACAATAAAGATAAAGAAAGTAAAGGCCCGATGGCATATATATTATATAGCCCATTTTGCCAGGAAATTACAGGCCGGTCCCATTTTTTTAATGGGGTTCTGTGCCAACCCTCTTTTGTCAAGACCTCCTGTCCAAACCCTTTTAAAAGATACTTTTACCATTTTGCCCTCAAATGCTCTCTCTATGTTCAGATCATTTCCTAAACCTCAACCTCCCACCACCATCGCCCTTCTCTCCCGTCCTTCCTGTCGCCGATCACCGTCGATCTGAGCGTCGTCTCCACTGGTGGATCTTTTCCAGTCGTCTTTGAATGCCGCCGGACATCATCGATCCACGTTCTGTGCCCCAGAATAAATACATATAGTTACTAAACTAACAATTTTATTCTCCTATAAAATTGAAATCGTCTACGAGAATAAAAATACATGTCAATCATAGAGATTACCAGCCCAGGACGGAGGGAGAGGCTTGGACTGAGCGGCGGCGGAGGGCTGCACCCCTGCCGGTGATTTCTTCGGTGCCGCCGCGATTTTCTGTTGCTAAGCAGCGATGAGCTGGCTTGGGTCCCCTAGTTTTTGCTTTAACTCCATAATTTTATAGATCTTACAACAGGTGTAGCTTAGATAGAGAAAGTAGATAGGTGAAGGCTGATAAGAATAGGGAGGGAGAATTGGAGGGGTCTGAAAATCATAAGTCGGAGCTGAAGAGTATGTGAGATTTTTTCTTTTTTCGCGGGTAAGTTTTTCTACTGTTGAAAACACTATTGGGTGTATTTGAGTGTGTGCGGCTACACTAGATTAATAAGTAGGTCTTGTGATTTTTGCATAGAGATGTGAATTGTGCACAACATAAGCTTAGGGGTGTGAATTTTTGCCCGTGCAATTTTAAAAGTATTACTGCTTCACATTTTTTTTATATCAAAAGTATTGGGGGTGTGAATTCTTGGAATGAATTCTTTGGGCTATGCATTTTTGGGGTGTGAATTCTTGGGATCCTGGGTGTGAATTTTTTCTTGTATTTTTTCATACCTTTCAAATTACACAATTTATATCTTATCTACACTATTCACACCACAAATTACACAATTGACACCCCTAATGAGCTTGCTACTTACAAAATCTGAAACGAATTACTGTAATTCCTAAATGTAAAATTCAACCCAAACCCAGGTATGAAACCAGGATATACCCAATTGAGATGAATCTAGATTAAAGTAAATACATTGAAGAAAATAACATAATTCAATCAAGGTGGGTTTTTACTCCGATAATCCAGAAACTGAACCTGAGGGTGTGAATTATTCGCTTGAGAGGCGTGAATTTTGCATTTTAATGGGTGTGAATTGTTTTATTTTGGAGGGTGTGAATTCTTTCATTTTGGGGTATGAATTATGTATTTTGGGGAGTGAGTTGTGTAGATTATGTATGAATTTTGCATTTAGGTGTGTTAATTCTTTTATTTTGCAGGGTGTGAATTATGCATATAAGGGATGTGAATTCTCTCATTTCGGTGCATGAACTCGGTATTTTGGGGATTGAGTTGTGATGTGTGAAAAGACAGAATTCACACTCACAATTTAAAAAATTTAAAGAATTCATACCTTCGAAAAAAAAGGAATTCACCCTCACAATTTAACAATTCATACATAGGGTTTAGGCACTTTAATAGGGGTACCCTTAGGGTTTAGGCACTTTACACTCTCAAGAATTCACACCTTCCAGAATTCACACCCGTTTACAGAATTTACAACCCTCAAAATTCACACTCATTTGCAGAATTCACCACCCCTTTGCAAGATTTCAACACCCCAAAATTCACACGCCTTTGCATAATTTACACCGTTTACAGAATTCATACTCATCTGCAAAATTCACACCCCTTCAGGTGAATTCTTAGTGTATGAATTCAGCCCCCGTACACCTCTGGCGGGGTGAATTCTTGGGGCTACAAACAGTCCTTTCCACACCTTTTGCAGAATTCACATCCCTGTAATTATACACCCTTTTTGCAGAATTTACATATTTGAAAAAGACAGAATTCACATTACAAAATTAAGAATTCATATTTTCGAAAAAAAGAATTTCACACCCTTAAAAAAGATAGAATTCACATCACCTAATTCACACCCTCATAATTCCCACCCAAATGCTAATGCACCAATGCTAACTCCAAATATAATCAGTTTAATTTTTGGTGTGAATTCTTGGTGTGAGGTGTGAATTTGGCCCAAATACAAAATTCACACCCCTAAAAATTCACATAAATAAAGAATTCACACCTTTGAAAAGGACACAATTCACCCCAAAATTCATACCCCCAGAATTCACACACTACAGAATTCACACCCTTTTCACACCCCCAAGAATTCACACCTCACAAAATTCACACTCCATCCAAAATTCATACCCCAAAAATTCACACCCCACAAAATTCACTCCCCCAAAATTCACACCCGTTTGCAGAAATTAACACGCCTTTACAGAATTCACACCGTTTACATAATTCACATCCTTGGATCAAGGGTGCATTCACACCACTTTGAAGAATTTACACCCTTCTGCAAAATTCACACCTCCCAGTATTCACATCTCATACCCCTTTGCAGAATTCACATCCTCCTAAGAATTCACACCTTACAGCTCTTTGCAGAATTCACACCCTCCCAAGAATTCCAAGAATTCACACCCCACACCACTTTGCAGAATTCACATTCTCAATAATTCACACCCTTTTGCAGAATTCATAACTCATCTGCACTATTCACACCCCCTAGAATTCACATCTCATCTGCACAATTGACAACACCAAATTATACAATTTACACCCCTAAATTCACCGTATGGAGAAAAAAAAAAACCCTAAACAATGACAACAATTCACATCTCCTTAAAAAAAATTCAACACAGTTTAATAAAGTAAAAATTCACATCCTCCAACAAACCACCGACTTCTTCAACCTGCGTCGAGCTCGCTTTGCTCCTCTTCACTTCCTCCGCCGCCACGTTGTCCTCCAACCACCACCCGATCCCGAAGCACAAAACACCGTTTGAGCAAACTCTCGTCGTCTCCGTCTTTGTCTCCGTCTTCGAGGGCCATCTTGATTCGCCGATCGTGCAATTATGGACTAGGAGCTAGGGTTTTGGATCGATCTGGACTGGACCAGGTGTGCACAGCGGCGGCGCTGGTGGTGCGGCACTCGACAAAGGCGATGAGCTGGTGTTCCAAATCTCGTCAATCGAACAAGATCTAATCTCGTCGATTGAAGCAACCTGTATCTACAACACATCGGCCGCGGCGGCATTGTGGTGGACCCAGGCCGTGTCTCGGCGCTTCTACCAGCAACTGGAAAAATCCACCACGTTCGACCTCCACCGATGGCTCACGTTCGCCGCCGCGCAAAACACCCGCGCCGTGATTCCATTAAATCCATTGACGACAACTTCCCCGTCCTCCATCCTCTGCCCCTCCGTCATTCTGTTCGCGTGTATGTATGTGCGTGTACTGGAGTAACTACTAGCTAAGGGTAGTTTGGGTACCTCACTTAAAACAGGGTTTATGCGGAATAGATTTGACAAGGAGTGGGGCTGGACAGGTATGTGGAGACAAAAAGGGGCCGGCCAGTAAGAACCCCCAATAATAAAGGTCATTTGGTTGCTTGCACGATGGGTCGTCCACTCAATTAAAGGCCAAGTCGTCCACTCAAATAAACTGGTTTAAACAAGTCGGGTCGAATATGGGTCGGGTAATATCCAACCTGGCCCGTTTTCCATCATTTTCTCCCCATTTCGAATAAAACTCAGAATCAACTCGTGCAAAAGATTATTTTGAAATCTCACTCTCTAGTCTATCCTTTAATCCATTTCACAAAAAAAAAAAAAAAAAAGTTAACGGTCGAGAGAGATTGAAAAAAATACATGCATTATAAAAATCTAGTGTTTGGACACACTACTTCAGAAATAGATGAGAGAAGAAACCTATCTGTATCTCTTCTTTTGGGCACGTTTAAAAAATTGCGGCGACCGTATCACATTCAGACCATTTTCCGGCGAAATCACATATGAGCCTGAGTTCAGTTTATGGTTTGATTTCAATTGTGATTGGTAAGGTCAAAGGTGGCAATTAAGGATGACTATAGTTCCAAATATGGAACCAATTAATTTAATTTGCAATATTTATGCCATTTTAGAACCACAAATGGCTTCCCATTGAAGCATGAAGTTGTAAAATCTGCTTCCAAAAAATTTTAGGTATAGAACCAGGTTTTCCGTATGGGTCAAGCCAAACTCAAACCCGCCCGACCCGACCCGGCTTTTGTGTGTGTGTGTTTTGTTTCCCTTCCCCCCTTTTCTTCCTCCCCTTTCTTTGATTTGTCTCAATGAGAGGATTCAGAAAAGTAAAATTTTATGATTAAAACTCAATTTTTTTTAATAACAATGAAACAATTAGAGGCTAAAAAAAATTAAAAAAAATCAGGTTTTTAAGACGAGGAGTCAGAGGCCACATCAGATAATTGTCTGGAAGGCAACGATTGCACCGATTGTACAGTTTCGGTCTTCGTTGCGTTCGCCGAAACCACCGCTTAGCTTTGGATTAAAAAGTCAAGTGATTAAAAATGTTGAGTACGGCGATCGTGAAACAAAGTGTAAATATTATAACCCAACACTACTACAAAAATAGATAAAGACCTCGGTCATTTGATGTGATCTTTCATTTTTAATCTCGCATTCAAAACCGTGGTCTATCAATGTGTAACTAATGTATTTATCTTGAAGGGAAAAAAAAGATCAATGATCCAAGAAATTCAATGATCCAAGCAATTATCTGATTGAAAAGGGGAGAGTGATTACAAATGTTGATCATTGGCAAAAAATCGAACTGTAATCGACAGTTTCGTCGACGACTATGATTTAGATAAAGAAAGAAATTTGCCGATTTTAGCTATAGTTTCGGTTTTAGGTATAAGTTTTGGTTTTGATATCCAAATCGAATCGTGCTGTTGTCATTTTTAAGGCTCGGAGATTTGCTTTCCCTGAAGGTTTCAAGTTCAAAACTTAAAAAATGTTCAGCTCTTTTTTTGGTCCAATCCTTACGAAATTTTGTCAACATTAGTTTAAGCTCCCCGCAATTCCAGGGATGAAATTAGGGATGGATGCCTAAAAAAAAAGAGTGTTTTTATTTATATCATAAGTAGAGATGAGATTAGGCTTGAAAGATGTTTTTTATCTAAAAAAAATGTTATTTAACTTTCAGCTTTTATTTTATTGATCGGTAAGTTAACTTTTAGTTTTTCCGAGTTTAAAAAAAAAAAACTTCAGTTGAATCATTTGTTTTGGTGCCCGCTGCTGAAAGTGATCACATGGAAGTGAAATGCTGGTTAATGGTTTTAGGATTAAAAAAATGGGGGATTTTTAGCTTAAAAGTAGTTAATGGGTCCTTTTATTTCAATCCATATTGAACCCATTTTTAACTCATCTAAACTCATATAAATATGGGTTGAACCCATATCAACCTATTATACAATATGGACGGGTTGAATTATAAGTGGACGAATTTGGGCGGGTTAAAAAATATTGGTTGAAATTACCACCTCTAGTTCTGACCAAATAAAAAAGAAGAAAGAACCCCATATCCTTGTCACAATTAGCATGTAAATTCTTGTCTTAATGCAAATACTTTTGCTTCTGTGTTTCAAAAAGAAAAATAAAGACCAAACCTTGTATTCCTTAAAAAAAAAAAAAAAATCTAATCAGAGTGGCTGATTTCACTCTTTTTTAAAAAAAAAAAAACCATGAGAAATTCAGTTAGATATATTGAAAGGTTCATATAAGCTAATAGCACAGGGCTAAGTCCTCGAAACGTAAGGTTCATTAAATGTAGTACCACTTGATGGACCCTTCAAACGTAAGAAAAAATTCACTAGTCTTGATTCTCATTTAGGCGGATTCTAGTCATTTACAGCTGCCTTCTTGAATCCAATATCCAACAAAGCCAAACGGTATTGGGAAAAAAATTTACAAAACAGAGACGTCCAAAAAGGATTCATTCAGGGTCCTTGAGGGAAAAAATTCTCTTTTTTGTCAGACTAAGTTTTCTTAGAGCATAAATGCATGATATAGAAGTTGAATTGTAAGACGAAGTCCACCCCAAATAACATGGTATGCATTTCTCTCTTTTGATACCTGTTCAGCGCATTCGAACCGTCCGATATACTGTTGGATTGCTCGGAATGAAACTCTCTCTCTCCTCTCACCCCAACACTTGCTCTCTCCTTTTTCTCTCCAAATCTAGGCCATTCAAACACGGAATGGACGGCTCGGATGCAAAAGCAGACACCACGCGGTACCCGTTCGGCACTGAATTTTTTTTTCCTCCGATTGGTTTTGCAGCTTCTCTTCTTCACCCCCAAAATCGGCGCCCTCCCCCACCTCATCGCCGCCGGTCCAACACACAACCATCGCCGCCATCACACCATCACAGCCAGTGTCACGCCATCCCTCTGGTAACGAAAGCCCCAACCAATTTTGAAGGAAAGAGAATACACCCTGCAACTCTGTATTAGCCTTCAATCTTCATTGCTACAGAACTCTGTTACTCTCCCCACACCTCTGTTTCTACTACCTATGTTTCCTTCTACTGTATTAATCCAGAAGCGTCTTCTTTACATCTCACTCGCCTATTTATTTCATTTTCTTATATCTGCCTTTGAATGCAAACTTGGTCTTGAAAGAAACAAAGAACCGAAGTTCATTGGGGAAAAAACAGAGCACATGCCATTGGAAAAAAAAAAAAAAAACAGAGTACATATATATAAAGAGAGAATGCAGGTAAACTACCACCACAATGGCCCAAATTTAAACGCATACAAAAACTCAACGGGAAGCCAGAAACGCGACCAACACCCAGGGCTCCGACCAAACAATAGGGGGGGAAATTTGGAAGTTTTTGTTTCGAAATTTTGCGAGACGTTAGCAACAAATTAAGTGTTCTCCATTCTATTTCTTCAATTGCAGCTCTTTTGTTTGAAATGAAGACCAAAACTAGTAATGGTAGTACCAATTAATATTTGGTTTGTGAATGGAATCAAAATTCAAGTGAAAAGGTAAATATACTGCAGAAGACATGTCTTGAATGGTAAATGTCATAATCTGTGCTCTGAAGTAATAGCAACAATGAAGGGGGGTTGCCGAGTGAAAACAAGAACAATGAAACTGGGTTTGGAAAGGCATGATTCCAGTAATGCTAGAAGACCTTCAAATCTAATTACCCATTTTGGGATTACCACTTATGCTTGCTTTGGGATGGGTTCTCAACTAAACTTAAAATGAGAAGTGGTCTGCAATTGCAAAACCTTTTTTGGCGAGTCAAGCTGCATTTTTTTCACAACGTAATCAACTGTTTAATTGATAGCCCAAAAAAAAAAAAAAAACCTGTAATCATCAAGAAACCATTATTCACCCATCAAATGATTGTTACATCCATGAAATCCGTAAAGTTTCACACACAATAACGCAGAGTAATGTTGAAACTTTGTTCTTGTCTTTTGCAATTGAATCAATGCGGTTCTCCCGATTAAGACCACATTTAAAAATCCAGTTTAGGTTCAAACTTCACCTGGACCATTTGTTTCTGTTGTAACGAACACTATTGTTGACAGATATATGCATGATAATTTGTTAAAAATTATATACATTACTATTTGTTATTTTGATGATTATATTGATGAAGTTTTTATTATTTGGCAAAAGAAATTCTTTCATCGCAAAGTCCTTTTTTCGGACAAATTTGTTTCTTTGCCTTGAAACATTATATAAAGTCTCTTGGATTCAATGTTTAATATTTACAAAGTCTTAACGAGCTCAATGCATGCTTTAACGGAATTATTTAGATGAATTTTTGAGCCACAGGTTGACGAACCGGCTGACAGACCGGCTGTCTTTACAGAGAGCTGTGACAACCGGAGTGCACTGGTTGACAAGCCGATTGACAAGCTGGAAGTCCAGCCGGAAGACCGGGTGGAAGACCGGTAGTGTTATTCTGCAGTTTTCCTGCAGATCAGTAAAAGTTCCAACGGCTATATTTCCCTAATCAACTCTCCAACGGCTCCAACACTTTATTAACGGCTAGAAAATGTTTAGATTACTGTATAAGGCTCCAAGAACTCATTGATGAGTACCAATCCAAGCTATAACATTACATATCATTCCAAGAGCAAATTCTCCAAAGATCAAGTCCAAAAGTCTCATTGTTCTTCCACTTTCATATTTTTCTTGAGAGAGATTTTGTACAAGTCGTGAGCGATAATTTTCATACTTTCTCCACATACTTGTAATTCCTAAGCGAGTGTTTGAATCAAATACTTAAAAGCTTAGAAGACCAAATTCAGGTTTGAATTTGGGTGTTATTGTTTTTTAGAGGTTTTCGGAGAAAACTCTTGCGGTTGTGCTAGCTCCTCGGGAAAGCTAGAGGCATACGGTTTTTGTAAGCACCCGCAAGACTTACAAGTTGTAATCTTTCGAAGATTAAAGGAAGCTTCAAGTAGTTGCTTGAGGAGAAGTGGACTAGGCCAGACCATGGACAAATCCGGGCCGAACCACTATAATCGAGGTCTATCTCTCTAACTCTCTCTCTTTTACTTATTCATATTGTTTTGATTAAAAGAGTGTTAGAGATAATCTTTATTGGCTTTAGCAACCCTTTCACCCCCCTCTTGGTTGCCTTTTTGGGTAACAATGAATGCAAGCTAAAAATGAGAAATTGAAAACTAAACAAGAATTCACAAAAACACAAGATATACATGATTCTCCAAGATGGGGACGTTCACGGGCGAGGAGAGAAAGGATTCACTAACCAACGTGAATAAGAGATACAAAAAGCCTGCTGTAATCCGTAACTCTAGAAATGTCACAATATGAGAGCCCAAAAGATACTTTAGAAATTCTTCAAAAGTCCTATTTATAATAGGTTACAAAAATAGGATCAAAATAATTTACCAAAGTGAAACTAAAGAATACAAGGCATTCCCAATAATTCTCTACCTTGACTTGAATTTCACTAAACTAAATCACCAAATATAGTCCTCCCCTTCTAACCTCTCACTCGCCAAATGTCCCCGAGGGGCGATCAACTACAAATACCAAGCAAGCCCAAGCAACGCTTGAACTTGGCAACCGGAACCGGTTTAGTCAACATATCTGCTGGGTTGTCTGTTGTACGCACTTTTTTCACCTCAACTTGGTTATGTGAGATGATATCCCGAACAAAGTGATACCTGACATCAATACGCTTGGTCCTCTCATGGTACATCAGATTTTTAGACAAATGTATAGCACTTTGCGAATCAGAAGCGTCTTCTTTACATCTCACTCGCCTATTTATTTCATTTTCTTCTATCTGCCTTTGAATGCAAACTTGGTCTTGAAAGAAACAAAGAACCGAAGGTCATTAGGGAAAAAACAGAGCACGTGCCATTCGAAAGAAAAAAAAAAACAGAGTATGTATATATAAAGAGAGAATGCATGTAGACTACCACCACAATGGCCCAAATTGAAACGCATACAAAAATCAACGGGAAGCCGGAAACGCGACCGACACCCAGGGCTCCGACCAAACAATAGGGGGGAAATTTGGAAGTTTTTGTTTCGAAATTTTGCGAAACGTTAGCAACAAATTTGGTGTTCTCCACTCTATTTCTTCAATTGCAGCTCTTTCGTTTAAAATGAAGAACAAGGGTAAGCAAGCAATTTGGAACAAAACGAATAGAGTAGTACCAATTAATATTGGTTTGTGAATGGAATCAAAATTCAAGTGAAAAGGTAAATATACTGCAGAAGACATGTCTTCAATGGTAAAGTGTTTGCTCTTTTACATAAAATGCCGAGGCTCAAATCCTAATATGATACTTTTTTGTAGTGTTTTTTTGCCAAAAAAAATTTCCTCCTATCACACAAATTGGGGCTGCTATGATTCAATCCTGAGTCCACTAAATATTATTGTAACCGCACAAACCATTAAGACCGAAATATTTACCATGTTGAATAGTATGAATGAAAATTATATATAGAAAAGTATTTTTGTTTATTGTTTTTAAATTAGAAACTTTATATAGGTCACTATTCCACCACTTGACCTAGAGCATTCAAATACCATTGAAATCTTTTTGCCAAAAGTACATTACATGGACAAACGAAAGAACCAAAATGCATAGCGATTATTGAGTGCTTTTAGAGCTATGCTTCACATCAATAGTCGCAAACGAGATGTCATTTTGTTTCCGAGTTTATCAATTCACACCAACACATGTTGGTGTACCACATGTTAAGAGCAAAATAACGATCCGAACCGTTCATCTTGTAAATTGTAAGGTTAAACTGTAGAAAATATTTACCATGCAGACAAATTTACTTTTGTTTTAACCGTAAAAATCTCATAACACGAGCCATAAAAATTCATATGTCAGGCCACAAATATTCATATCATGTTGGAACATTTCAAAAATATCTAATGAATTAAATGTTATCATTGGTGAAAAGGTTTAAATGAAAAGTTGTGTGTGTTCAGTTTAAGTGAATAGACATGACCAAATCAAAAGCTATGACTACTATGGTCAAATGAACAAATATCGCTATTAAAATAGACGTGACTATTACCTTTAAACGAATAGCTATGTGACCGTTGGCCAACGGTCACATACCCGTGCCTATATAAAGGCTAGGGGTTCCACCTAAAATGTAGAGAAGAAAACACAATCAATCGGTCTCTCTCAATAGAATTTTTTTCCTATTCTCATTCTTGGAGGCTCAAAACTTTGTTAGTACATGACTCAGCTGGGCAAATAGTTAATCGGGATAGGGCATTATTGTATCGTGGACGCGAATTCACGGTTAACTCGGTTCACACCAAATTTAGTTGAATAGCTTGGGGCGAATAACATCTTAAGGATAACGTTGTGACGTGCCTTGAAGCGATCATTTATTTTCTTCATTTTTAGCAACTTCCATCAAATATATAGAATTTGCACCAATATAACATACACCCCAACCAAGAAGTTTGTTTTGAAGCATTTTCCAGTGCATAGAAATCATCAAAAGAAAATACCGAGTCGAGGAAATATTGGGGTATGTTGTTAAGTGAATACTCCTATATCAAATAGAGGAAATATCTGGCCTAACTTTTTCCTCACTTTTTGGCACGATGAACTCTGTCCCTCAGCCTAGTCAACAGTTTGGTCAATTTTTACATTATATCATTCGTTTCGATGAGAGAAGTTGAAAAAGAATAAAAATATACACCGAAATTGAAAAAAAATCCATATAAAAAGACAGTCTTTTTTCAGTCATTTTCGCCATCTTAAATGAACTTTTTCCAACTTTAATTATAGCTTTTATGCTTTTCTAATTGTTTTCATCGAGAAAAACAATGTGATGTAAATATTCTACCCAATTCTCGTAAAAGTTAAGAGAAAATAACTTAAAATCCTGTACCAAAATGTCAAGAGCCTTCCACATGGATTCGAAAACCCTGTAGTGCAAGTGTAGTGCATATCACAATCGTTCAAGAGTGTTTTGGACGATCTAGATTTAAATGAAAAGTTTCATTTTAAATTCAGACCGTTGAAAGCATATTTTGACGGTATTGACTTGACTAGGAAGTCTGAGTTAATGAGGGAGTATTGCTTATGCAATCAGTACTCCGGCTATTATAAAGGGGCAAGCTAGAGAGTACTCCCATAATCATCCAAAGCCCCTCCTCATCTTTTCTCTTTTTTCTCAACCTGTTAGGAAATATCAGGTTGCTTTTTCAAATCCTTCGCTGTTTAACAAATGATGGGAGCATTAACTTGGCTATTTCAAATCCTTCTCTGTTTCTCGCAATATCAGGTTGCTTTTTCCTCATCGTCTCTCCGGCCATCTTTTGCTTCTTCTGCAAACTACCCCTTGTGTCGTCATGATCAGAGGTCTGCACTGCTGCAATTTAAGCATATGTTTACTATAAACAGCAGTGCTTCCGAGTGTGCTTTTTCTGGTGTTCCTTCATATCCAAAGACCCTGTCTTGGGATGAGAACGCAACTGATTGTTGCAATTGGGATGGGGTCACGTGCGATGGGTTGACAGGTTATGTGATTGGGCTTGATCTCAGTTGTAGCCAGCTCTATGGTACAATCCAACCCAATAGCAGCCTTTTCCAGCTCTCTCACCTCCAACGGCTCAATCTGGCTCACAATGACTTCAATTTCTCTCGCATTTTATATGCATTTAGCCGCTTTGCAAGTTTGACGCACCTCAACCTATCTGTGTCCGTATTTTCTGGTTCAATCCCATCTGAACTCTCCCTCCTGTCCAAACTGATTTCACTTGATCTTTCTTCCAATTGGCTGAAACTTGAACCGCTCCATTTCAAAATTCTTGTAAGAAACCTGACCCAGTTACAAGAACTCGTCCTTAATGATGTAAATATATCGTCTAGTTTACCCGAGTCCTTGACGAATTTGTCTTCTTTAACAGCTCTAGACCTATCGGGGACCGAATTGTTAGGGAACTTATCTGATCGCATTTTCCACCTTCCAAACTTGCAGAGGCTCTTGTTACAATACAACGAAGATCTTATTGTCAATTTACCAAAATCAACTTGGGGTAGTGGTAGTTCTCTGAAGGAGTTGGATCTTTCTTCAACGAATTTGTCCGGAGAACTACCTGATTCAATTGGCAATCTCAAGTCTTTGAAATCCTTGGATCTCTCCGGTACGAGTTTATCTAGAAAACTACCTGATTCAATTGGTTTTCTCAAGTCTTTGAATTACTTGAATCTTCATTGGTGCAAATTACGGGGTTCCATTCCTAAATCTCTGGGGAACCTTACGCAGATCCGTGAACTAGATTTATCGGAAAATGGTTTTGACGGTGAAGTCCCATCTACTCTCTCAAATCTCAAGCAACTCACTCTGTTAGATCTTTCCGCCATCAACCTCAAAGGCAGAATTCCTTTTTTTGCCGAGTTCACAAAGCTGGAGACTTTATATCTACCGGATAACAATTTGATTGGTGGATTTCCACCCTGGCTTGCGAACTTGAAACAACTTAGTGTTCTAGATATATCTTACAATCAACTCACAGGTCCCATCCCTTTCAATTTAAGTGGTTTTCAAAACCTGCGGGAACTCTACTCATATCATAACTCTTTTAGTGGGGTAATACCTCCATCGTTGTTTACCCTTCCGTCATTGAGATATTTAGTCTTGAGTTCCAATAATTTAACTGGTCAAATTCCTGAGTTCCAGCATCATTTACCATTGGAATTCATTGACTTGAGTGACAATAAACTTTGTGGCCCCATTCCAAAATCAATTTCAACTCTTGTAAATTTGACTGGGCTCTCTCTTGCATCAAATGATCTGAGCGGTGTTGTGGATCTGCATATACTAAAAAATGTTGAGTACCTTTATATTTCCAACACTAATCTTTCGGTGGTTGCTGGAAGCAATGTCAACAATACCCTTCCCAACCTTAGGAGTGTCTATATGTCATCTTGCAACATTGAGGTGTTCCCTGATTTCTTAAGAGCCTCAGAGAATCTGGAAGCCCTAGATCTTTCAACCAATAGAATTCAAGGGCAGATTCTGAACTGGGTTGCGTTCATTGGTAAGGCTTCACTGTCGTATTTGAATCTTTCTCACAACTATCTCACACACATAAAGCAATTTTCCTGGGAACGACTAGAAACTCTTGATCTTCGTTCCAATTTGCTTCAAGGACCACTTCTTATTCCACACCCCTCTATACGGTTCTTTTTTATGTCAAACAATAGTCTTTATGGGGAGATTCCTTCGTCGCTTTGCAATGCAAGATTCCTTCAGATGCTTGATTTGTCTCACAACAAATTGAGCGGTGAGGTTCCACAATGTTTGGGTAATTCTAGTAGTATTGTCACGGTGTTAAATCTGCGCTCCAATGGATTTAAGGGAACCCTTCCTTTGAAATTTGCGAAGCCCAACAAATTACGAAGTCTTGATTTGAGTGGAAATCAATTTGAAGGACAACTGCCAAGATCTTTGGCGAATTGTACAAGCTTGGAAGTTCTAAATGTTGGAAACAACAAGATTGATGACACATTTCCATATTGGTTGGGAACTCTTCCTGAGTTGCAGGTTCTTGTTGTTCGATCCAATCAATTTCATGGTCCTATTTACACTTTCAAGAGTAATTTTTCCTTTCCTAGGCTTCGAATTGTTGACCTCTCCTACAATGCATTCACCGGCTATTTGCCTACGGGGTATTTCGAACATTTCCAGGCAATGAAGAACAGTACCATGCCCAACGAAAAATACATGAGTGGTGCGACTGGCAATTATCACGATTCTCTGATAGTAACGATGAAGGGCCTTGAGATCGAATTGGTGAGAATTTTGACTATCTTCACAACGATTGACCTTTCATCCAACAATTTCAGTGGAAAAATTCCAAATGCCGTTGGAAAGCTCTATTCCCTCAAAGTGCTTAATTTTTCTCATAACCGTCTTACAGGCCATATTCCTGAATCTTTGGGAGACTTGAGGAGCCTTGAATCATTAGACATCTCTTATAACCACCTCACCGGCATAATTCCAAGCCAATTAACAAGTTTGACATTTCTCGCGGTCTTGAACCTTTCGTGCAACCATCTCCATGGACCCATACCCAATGGTCGACAATTTAATACATTTGAGAATGATTCATATGGTGGGAACTTAGAATTATGTGGGTTTCCATTGTCGAAGGAATGTGGAGATAATCAAACAAAAGTACAGCCACCGGTGTTACAACATGAGGAAGATGATTCAGGTTTTGATGGTTTTACTTGGAAAATTGTGGTGATAGGGTACGGGTCTGGAATGACACTAGGACTCTTTATGGGATCTCTCATGTTCTTAATTGGTAGACCTAGATTCTTTGTCAAACTTGCTGAAAAAAAGTTGCCTAAGAAGGTGATAAGATTGAGGAGAACGGTTGCAGACATAGTGGCTAGAAGAAACTAGCAAACATTGTCAGGTATGAGCTGCATGTTAACGCTCTTTTATTTCATGACTTCTCAATTAGGAAATCTGTTGCTATACCATTCCAATATGTGGATTGAACTTGGTTCATCCATTATGCCTTCATATTGATTCAAGTCTACTTAATATTATTGCTTGCTCGTGAAAAACAAGACTTATAGCAGCTTACAATGAATAAACCGTACTTGTCAACTTATTTTTCACCTGGTAGGTATTATGTCAATAAGACGTTAGATCATGTTTGATAGCTTTGGTAAAAAATTCCTTACACTTCGATCCTGACATGGGTTGCTGCAACTGGTAGAGGAATCGAACCCAATCCCACAAAATTTGTGTTTACAAAACTAGGGCAAGTGGTATTAGTAATTACCCTCATGATAAGCCGGCCCAATCGAATGGGCTCGTCACGTATATCAGCAGGGTTAACCGGCATTCGTACTTATGTGTTTTTTTCACCCTCGTAAATTCCCGTTGCAGGTACGTACAAGCAAGGAAGGAAGCTTTGTTGCTATAGGACATATCGTTGGAATAAAGGATGGGAAGATATATGGGCAAGAAAATGACGAGTTTTGGGCTGCATTTCATGTTATTATTAGAGAACTTCTTGTAGTAGAGTGGTCATTCGTGATTTTGCTTCGATTGTGGTGTACCCTTCTGGTCTGATGTTGTTTGTGGTTTTTTTTTTTTTTCATCACTTTCATCTAGTAATGATTTGGTTTCAAACATTTTCTTTGGGTTGTATTTGTTGAAGTGTGTGGATATTGTGAAATATGTGAAAGTGCATTTAAAATGTATGAAAATGTCTGCCTAAAAGCGTGCTGAGACTTTATAAAGAAAGCGTACGTAGTCTCATTGAAGTAGATAGACAACTCTCAATTTTCCTCTCAATATGAACTTGTCTTTCTATAAATCGAGAAAATGAGACCTCATCACATATGGGGATGGAGGTAGAGATCGATGGTGTTGTAAGGTGGGGTGTGGCTGTTGTGGTGATCAAGGTTCCGTTTCGTGGTTTTTGATGTATATTGGCCACACTTGTGGTAGTGGTGGCAGTGAGGGTCTTGATCGGCGTTTTTGGACGAATGGACTTAGGCACGTGGATCTATTGTTTCTTAAAGGTTTTGCTTTAGTTTTTGTTTGCGGTTTTTGTTGGTTTTCTTCCCCTGTGTGGGACTTTCTCTCACTCCTTGTGCGTGTTTTTGTGGTGGATTTTCTACGTCGTTTTAATGGCTTTTCAAGGTCATAGCCGAGTCTTGTGTGAGATCTTGAATGTTCATTCATGAGTTCAGGCATTCTTTGTGGTTGCTTTCCTTCCTCCTTGAGGTGGCCACCCTTTATCGATGTATGATTTCATGTCAATGAAAGCACCTTTAAACTTTGACCAAAAAAAAAAAAAAAAACAGACAGGGAGACCTATGGTACTCATCAGTTATTAGATACGGTTGTGAACCGTATGCACCATGATTTTAAACAGTACATTGGTTTGAAACTGAATAATCCAACTTATCAATTAACCAATTACCCATCTCTCTCCCTCTTCCTATCAAGCAATTCAGCAAAAACTGACGTTCTCTCATCTGACTCTCTCGCCCTCCCTCCCGCCTATATTCCCCCTGCTTGTTCTGGTTCGACGACCTCATTCTGGCGACGATTCACTCCGACGTCCTTGCTAGTGTGACAGTAACTCTCTTTCTCTTTGAGTTGATTCCATCTTGTTGCGTTTAATTGACTCCATTCAATATGAGGCTAAATCGTTGGAGGGAATATTATCTTCATGAATCGTAGTACTTTCAGATTTTGCACCAAGAGAGAGCTTATGAAAAACTCAAAGGGCAAATTTTCTTAGTCGTTCTTGTAGTTTTACAGTTATCTCACTGTCACGCCCTCGATTTTCGACATAAATAATAATCATTTTAAATAATAAAAATCATTAATGAAGTACCGATAATACCCAAATGACATATTTTTCCCAATCCTCAAAGTTCAATTCAAACATTACAACCCTAGCTCGAAGCCCCAAGATATACAAATATCAAAATAATATTACATTTTACTTTAATCGTTCTTTTGAATACTAATTTCAAACAAATGCCAATTTGTCGCCTTTTTTATACCTTCGAAACCCACGATCAACAGGCACACAATACATGCCATGCCAACTTCCTTGTTAAATACCTGAAAATGATAGGTTGAGCTACACTAACCCAGTAGAGAAATCTATACGCAAGTTATCAGAAAATATGATGAGTTATGCATCTAGAGTGGGAGAGTAACGACTGATAAGCCCAAGTACACAAGACTATCAACAGCAGCACACTATGATCAGGGATACTAGGCAACCTATATGAAGGATCTATCTGCTCATATGTCAAACAAGGACCGTCAATATTTCTACATCATTCTAAGTAAATAAACAACAGCCATAGTACCATTCATTACATCTCGTACAATTTCACAATCTTTCACATTTCACATTTCATCACCAAATCCCACTTCTCATTATCACCAGTCATCAGAATCTCTTTTATCAACTTCATAAACCAATTTCGTATCATGTGTCTGAGCCTAAGCTCCTGCCAAGCATTTACTCATTTAAGAACCCTGGAATTACACGATTTGAGCATATAGGTCCCAGGCATTTACTCATTCAAGAGCCCTGTAATTATACGATTTGAGCATATAGCTCCCAGGCATTTACTCATTCAAGAGCCCTGTAATTATACAATTTGAGCATAAAGCTCCCAGGCATTTACTCATTCAAGAGCCTGTAATTATACGATTTGAGCATAAAGCTCCCAGGCATTTACTCATTCAAGAGCCCTGTAATTATACGATTTGAGCATATAACTCCCAGACATTTACTCATTTAAAAGCCCTGTAAGTTCTCTTTGTGACTATTTGTCATCCACGTTCATTCCGCGTTCCACAAACATCAAATCATTCAATCGAATTCAAAAGTCGATTAATCAATTTAATCAAACAAGTACTGCTCTACCAATTACGCACGTCACAACATTTCTTATGGTCTACAATGTTCACGGACTCCTTCACGCTACTATAGCCTTTACGACAATACTCCAACTATGCTAACGAAAAACCAATGGCACAAATACGTTTGACGAGTCGTACGATACGATTTTTCAAGCTTAGGAATGATTGTCAGATATTCTAATTTTCAGCAGAGTAGTCCGTGTTCAAAAATTTATTAAAAATAGCATACTCAATATTTTTCAATAATTCCAACACCAAAACATCACCAACTTACCCATCTTTAAAACCTATAAGGACCCATAACCAATAGCATCGTTTAACCATAACAAACGATGAAAAAAAGTAGCTCTGTACGCTGCCCAGATTTTCAGATTATAGGGCAATCTTCTAAAAATCACTATAAATTGAATTCATAATACTTTTGAATGATTCCAGTCCCAAAAGTTGCGTGAGTGAACGAAGCTTAAAAGGTATGAAGGAACCCTAGTCAAATCCGCACTCCAAGTACGGTTAAACAGGCATTTATCGAAGCAATACGAATCTGCGTGACAGATTGACACGACTCCACTCAAATAATCATAACTTTCGGTGTACTAAGAGTTTTAAGACGATTCTAGTGACAAATGAAAGCTAACTTCAAGACCTTCGAATCGATATAAAGTTTGTATAAAACGGACATCGGATGAGAAAGTTATGGGCATTCGAAGTGGGCTGAAACCCAGAAAACGAGACAGATTGCAGACCAGATTTCTAAAATCCACCATTAATTCAATTCTCAACGGTTTTGGGTGATTCAAGCGGCATTAGAACGGGCTCTAAGTCTACTCTATTTCATATGAAGGAACCAAAATTCAATCATGAGTTTAAGAAGGCGTAACACCCCAAAAACGAAGGCCCTGTTTCTGCAGATTTTCGGAAACGAAGGAATCAACCTCAAACAACGATTTTAAGCACGATCTATCAACATAATCAACATATAAACACATAACAAGCGCAAGAAATCCCTACCTCATGGGTTTTGAACAAAACCCGACCCTTTGACCAAGTCAACCGAGCTCCCACGCGGTCCGATCATGATTTTTCTTGGATATTTGGAAAGCCCATGTGCCGTAGAACAACTTTAATTCTTGAACTTTGCTCGAAATCACGCTCGAAGTAGATGAAATCGAGGAGAGAAGAGAGGAGGGAGTTTCGGAGGGGGAGAGAGCCGAGAGAATAGAGAGAAAGAAAGAAAAAGGAAAGGGAAAAAAAATGGTTCTTTTCCTGTACGCCCATATACATATACATATATACTTCTCACACTTTCACCCCTGCACTTGCAATTATGTCACATTAATCCCCTAATCTTATAACCATGCATTTATTCGAATTTTCACAATTTACGTCATCACTCGATAATTTTAACATTTCTTAAAAAAAATACAGCCCTAAAACATGGGTCTCTACACTCACTTTCGTCCCTCTAGTTTCAAAGTGCTCTATTTTCGTTCCTGTAATTTGTTTTACGTTGCAAATTGGTAAAATCGTTAACACCATTAACGAAACTAACGAAAAAAAAGGGAAAATTTTACAAATGGTCCCTCTAGTTTGTATGAGTTCTCATTTTCGTCCCTCTAGTATTAATTGTATCAATTTTAACCCTATAGTTTTCATTCCGTCTCAATTTCATCCCTCTCCCTGACGCCGTCAATGAAACAAAGAGAATTGAAGGGCAAAATTGTCATTTTCTTTCAGAGAGGGACTAAATTGAATTTTTTGTAAACAAGAGGGACTATTTCTAAAATTTTACTTTCGTTTTTTGCAAATAAAATAAAAAAGATCATAAGTAATGTATTTGACAACTGAATTATTTTTTATTGGGCAATCAAACTGTATTGAAAAAATTTATATTTATATTTATATTTCATTACACATTACAAAAATATTAGAAAATACACAAATCAACCCCTTAGCTAACGTCTTTCTATCATGTTCTTATAATCTCCTTATTTTTTCACCCAATAAAAAAAATATTCAAAATTCGTGTTTATTTGTTATATAAGTGATCTTAAGAGTAAATCCCAAAATAAATACACTTATACCCATGCTTTAATGTATTCGATCTCTTAATATTCAATAGTATTTTATTGCTAAATTAAACACAATTTCAATATTTCTAAATATTACTGAACAACTTTTTCTTTTTAATCATGTGACAAAGAAAATAACGAGATTGAAAATTCAATTGAAAAAAAATACAATACTAAGACATGTAACATAGGGGTTGCTTTTCAAATTTTCTCATATTTTTTGTGATATATCTAATAAAAACTTTAAAAAATTTCAACATATTTTGATTATTCAATATAAAATGAGATGAGAAATATGAAATTATTTCAACATATGATGTATTTTGAATTTATTTGCAAAAACAAAAGTAAAAAATAAAATTATAGAAATAGTCCCTCTAGTTTGCATGAAATCTCAATTTAGTCCCTCTATGAGGTGAAATGACAATTTTGTCCTCCAATTCCGTTTGTTTCATTGACGGCGTCAGGGAGAGGGATGAAATTGAGACGGAATGAAAACTATAGGGTTAAAAATGATACAATTAATACTAGAGGGACGAAAATGAGAACTCGTACAAACTAGAGGGACCATTTGTAAAACTTTTCCAAAAAAAAAATAAGTGTTCCAATTTTCAATCCATTTGAACCAGTGCAAATATCTTATTTTTCTGATCATTTTATCCTAAATGGTCATAATGGATTTTTGGCTCTAAAGCCTTTCAATGAACACCCTAAAAGAGTCCTGAAACTAAAATAATGAGTCTTCGGGTGCTCGTTGAAAGGCCTTAGAGCCAAATATTTATTACGACCATTTAGGATAAAATGATCAAAAAAATGAGATCTTCGCACTGGTTCAAACGAATTGACAATTGAAACACTTTTTTTTTCCGTTAGTTTCGTTAACGGTGTTAACGATTTTACCAATTTGGAATGTAAAACAAACTACAGGGACGAAATTAGAGCACTTTGAAACTAGAGGGACGAAAGTGAGACAACCATAAAACTACAGAGACGACTACGAAAATTTGCCCAAACTCAAAGGAATTTGAGAGTATTCACCAGAGTAGGCGTTTGCGTAACTGTTGCTTTCTTCTATTTTGCTCTGTTTTTTTTAAAACGAAATAGAAAGCTACATTTTCGAGTACCATTTGAACCGTGTTTGGGCATTTTTTATACCCCACCCCGTGTTTGATAAAATCAATATGAAAATCCTTAAGTGCGGGGTGATTTCGTTGTGCTTATTAATGCAGTGTGGCACTTTAGCTCAATTCTGTGTTTAAAGTCTCTACATTTCAATAACGGAATGAAATTTCGAAACACCCTTTTTTTTAAAGGCACGATGACACAAAAAATTATGCAAGGTTAACGGTCAAGTCTACGTTGCTTTCTACTACTTTTTTTATGCCCCGCCACAAGTTTGATGGGAGGTCAATATGAAAATTCTTAAGTGCAAAGTGATTTATAATTGTGCTTATGATGAAGTGTTCCGAACTGTATCGTTACTATAATTTGTGGGTTATAGCGAACTACATTTTTCTTAAATGCGAGGCCCCCAATGGACATGCATTTTGCTCTTCCCAAGCAAACTAAATGAAACAAGGGAACCAACTACTCAACCTTTTTCTCATGCTGATAAAAAAAAAAAACTTTTTTCTCGTGAACTTGGCTATTACGAAACTGTTAAAACATCATTTTTTGAATTCCCTAAGAACTTGCCATTATACGAAGAAACTAAATGAGGAGTAATTATATCAGCTTCTTCAACGGATGATTCTAAAGGGTTCAATGAATGGTTTCCACTCTGGCTTTTTATCAAACAGGTAGTGGCTAGTGAGGTATTAGACCACTGTTTAGAAACAAATACTTCCTCGTTCTTTCGCTAGTACTCATTTTATATCTCATTGCTATTCCAATGATAGAAAACTGTGACCTTCCATTCAAATCTGTACTTGCTGAATATTCGAATAAAGCATACGTATACGAATTTGTTAATAATGCATGGGCTTTAACGGCCTATTTCTATTGTAACTTTGATAAACTGAAAGTAAAATCATGGTAGTGTAGATTGATAGTCTATATATCTAGAAAAAGAAAAGACCCGACTTTTCTCTTTATTTCAGAATTGAGGTTATCTAGCAAAATAGAATATTTCTTTTTTCTTTTTTTCGAAACAAATACTTAGACACGCAAAGCAGAAAAACTAGTTGACAAGTTAATGAATGATCGACATCCGTAGCTGCAACTGTTAGGGTTAAGTGAATAATGACGACTATCGGAATAGACATAACACAATCAATCAGTCTCTCTCACTAAAACTTTTTCCCTTATTCTAGTTCTGCGCAGCTTACAAAATCCATAGGTGTTCTGGTTCTTCATCATTGGTGCACAATACAATTGGACAACTAATAAATCGGGACTGGGCTTCAATGTATTCTAGAGGCAAATTCGCTATTAACTCGATGCATGCACACCAAATTCAGTTGAATATAGGTTGGAGCGAATATCATTGACATGCCTTGAAGCGACCATTTATTTCCTCTATTTTTATCCACTTCCATCAAATATACAGAATTTGCACCAGGATAACATACATTCCATACAATGATTGTATTGAAGCATTTTCCAGTGCATAGAAATCATCAAAATAGAGGAAGTATATGGCCTAATTTTTCCCGACATATTGTCACAGTACTTTTGGTTGCTTAATATAAAATTTTTACATCTTATTGTTTGTGTTGATGAAAGTTATAATCGGAAAAGTGATAATCGAGAAAGGCTGTCATCCTATATCGACTTTTATAAACTTTTTCAATTCTTCTCTTCAAGATGAAGAGATCATGTGATGTAAAGATTGACCCAAATCTTGTAAAAAAAAGGACAAATTTTCATAGTCTCGTCTCTCTAGTTTTACGGTTGTCTCAATTTCGTCCCACTCGTTTCAATTGTCTCAATTTCGTCCCTATAGTTTGTTTTACGTTACAAATTGGTTAAAAAGTTAACACTGTTAACGAAACTAACAGAAAAATATTATTAAAAAATTAAATGCTTCAATTTTCAATCCGGTTGAACTAGTGCGAAGATCTTATTTTTTTTAATCATTTTATCCTATATAGTCGTAATGGATTTTTGGCTCTAAGGCCTTTCAACGAGCACCAAAAGACTCTTTATTTAGTTTCAGAGCTCTCTTAGGGTGCTCGTGGAAAGGCCTTAGAGCCAAAAATCCATTACGACCATATAGGATAAAATGATTAAAAAAAATAGGATCTTCGCATCGGTTCAACCGGATTGAAAATTAGAGCACTTAATTTTTTAATCATATTTTTTCGTTAGTTTCATTAATGGTGTTAACAATTTTATCAATTTCGAACGTAAAACAAATTACAGGGACGAAATTGAGACAGCCGTAAAACTAGAGGGAGGACTACGAAAAATTTGCCCTAAAAAAAAAAGACCCTGTCTTGGGATGAGTATGCAACTGATTGTTGCAATTGGGATGGGGTCACGTGCAATGGGTTGACCAATCACGTGATTGGGCTTGATCTCAGTTGTAGCCAGCTCTATGGCGAAATCCATCCCCATAGCAGCCTTTTCCAACTCTCTCACATACAACGGCTTAATCTGGCTCGCAATTACTTTCGCTACTCTCGCATTTCATATGCATTTGGCCGGCAGCTTGGCAAGTTTGACAACTCTCTTAGTGGGGTAATACCTGCATGGTTGTTTACTCTTCCGTCATCGATAAATATAGATTTGAGTTCCAATCATTTAACTGGTCAAATTCCTAAATTCCAGGATCATTTTACAATTGGAAACCACTGACTTGAGTGACAATAAACTTCGTGGCCCCATTCCACAGTCAATTTCAACTCTTGTAAATCTAACCGGGCTCTATCTTGCATCAAATGATCAAAGTGGTATTGTGGCTCTATCTTGCATCAAATGATCTATCGGTCATCTTGCAACATCGAGGTGTTTCCCTAATTTCTTAAGAGCCTCAAAGAATCTTGAAAAGCTAGATCTTTCTGACAACAGAATTCGTGGACAGTTTCCCAAGTGGGTTGGGTTGATCGGGAAGGGTTTGCTGTCATATTTGAATCTTTGTTCCAATTTGCTTCAAGGACCACTTCCCATTCCACCTCTGCTATTACAATACTTTTTTTTATCTCAAACAACAATCTTAGTGGAGAGATCCTTCATTGATTTGCAATGTGAGTTTTCCCTTGTGATTCTTGATTTGTCTGATAACAAATTGAGCGGTACGGTTTCACAATGTTTGAGAAATTTTAGTAGTGTTCTCTCAGTGTTGAATCTGCGCTCTAATGGATTTACGGAAACCCTTCCCTTAGCATTTGCGAAGCCAAACAAATTACGAAGTCTTGATTTGATTGGAAATCAAATATTTGAAGGACTATTGCCTAGATCTTTGACAAACTGTACAAGCTTGGAGGTTCTAAACGTCGGAAACAACAAGATTAATGACACATTTCCATATTGGTTGGGAACTCTTTCTGAGTTGTAGGTTCTTGTTGTGCGATCCAACCGATTTCATGGTCCCATAAACACTATGATGAGTGAATTTTCTTTTCCTAGGGTTCTAATTCTCGACCTTTCTGGCAATGGGTTCATAGGCCATTTGCCAGGGAGGTATTTTGAATATTTCCGAGCAATGAAAAACAATACCAGGCCTTACGAACAAAATTACATGAGTGATAATTTTAGTTATTATCACGATTCTGTGATAGTGACAACGAAGGGGTGAGAGATTTTATTCTCGAGAATTTTGACTATCTTAACAACAATCGACATTTCATCCAACAATTTCAGTGGACAAATTCTGAATGCCATTGGGAAGCTCGATCCCCTTGTGGTGCTTAATTTTTCTCGTAATAGCCTCTTTGTTTTTTGCTCGGCAAAAGGAAATTTTATAAAGCTCGAAAGGATACATCAAGGGGGAAGGCTGAGGAACATAAGTGTCAAACTCAACCTGGGGAGGGGGAAACGTAAATCATCCAACACGAAGTTGAATGATAAACACCAAAACAAATCACAACTTCAGCAACCGGATACCATCTAAAAATATTTTGAAATCCTCCACAGAGTACATCTTAATATTGAATTTAACTTTGATCCACATAGCCACCCTAAACTTAATTATATCCACCACCACCTCTGAGGTTACAGCCGCATTCTTAAAGATACACCCATTCCGCATCACCCAAATGGACCAAATTGTTGCATAGAAACACACTTCCCACATTTGTTTTTCCAAGTTGCGATAAGTATTATTGAACCACCAGCCCATGAGACCCGCGACTGAGGATGGGCAGACCCAGTTGGTGTGCCACCAATCCCAGATTTTCGACCAAACAAACCAAGAAAAATGGCAGTGCAGAAATAAATGGTTGGGGGTTTCCAGATGCAGAGAGCAAAGGGGGCACAAGGGATCATTCATGGCAATATTCCTGCTCATAAGAATAGACCTTGTGGGCAACCTCTTCTGAATAGCCTTCCACGCCAAAATTTCGACATTAGGGGGGCATAAGTTCTTCCACACAGAGCCCAAAATTGAGTTTCTATCTAGAGTCTGCACTTCCCATTGCTCATACACCGACCTTATCGTGAAGTTCTTATTTTGCGTCCATCGCCATTGCAAAGAGATAGGCTTGGACGGATCCATATGATAAGACTACAATCTTAATTTCAAATTCATTAGCATCACCTTCTCCCTGTCATGCAAATCTCTCCTAAAATCTAGCCCCCAATTTCTATTTCCCCTCCTTGCCCAGATGTTACTGATCACCTTATCTTGTTGAGTAGATAGCAAAAACAACCTAGGAAAAGCTTCTTTGAGAGTTTGGGTACCTAACCATTTGTGGTTCCAAAAAGATGTATTCTAACCCGAACATACATGTATTTCGAAACCCTCTTGCACAATTCCTCCTATGTTTGACCCAATATCACTAATTGAACAAATATCTTTCCACATGGTAGAAACCGCCCCTCTCACTGGGCAGTTTGGCAGCCAACTCTTCTGATCTAATTTATATTTATCTCGCACTACTCTCACCCATAGGGAGTTGTTGTCTTTGTTGAATCTCCACCACCATTTAGCAAGCAATGCTAAGTTTTGTTGCAACAGTCTCTTCACCCTTAGGCCACCAGCCTCTTCTTCTTTGCTATACTCTCCCATTTAACTAAATGCAACTTCTTCTTATCAATAGTATCACCCCAAAAGAATTGACGCTGTAGTTTTTCCAATTTTTTTGCCACTGTCACCGGCATTTTGAAAATCGACACAAAGTATACAGGTAGGTTGGTCATGTTGGAGTTAATCTGATTGAGTCTTCCTCCAGCGGACATAGCTCTACTTCTCCATAAGCTTAACTTCTTTTGAGTTCTATCAATCACTGGTTCCCACGTTTTCACACTCCTAGGATTTGCTCCCAATGGTAAACCAAGGTATTTGATCGGCAGAACTTCAACCTTACACCCCATCACTTGAGCAAGGGAAATCACATCTTGATGACTAACATTAATACCACACAAGGAATTAATGTTAACATGATTAACATGCAAGTTTGACATTTTTTGTGGTCTTGAACCTTTCGTGGAACCGTCTCCATGGACCCATACCCTAGGGAGTTGGATCTTTCTTCTACGAATTTGTCTGGAGAACTACCTAATTCAATTGGCCATCTCAAGTCTTTGAACTCCTTGATCATCAGCACCTGCAAATTAAGAGGTTCCATGCCTAAATCTCTAGGGAACCTTATTCAGATCCATAAAGTAGATTTATCGGTGAATGATTTAAACGGTGAAGTCCCATATACTCTTTCAAATCTTTAGCACCTCAATGAGTTGAATCTTTTCTCCAACAACCTTAAAGGCAGATTTCCACTCTGGGTTGCGAATTTGAAACAACTTGTTGATCTAGAAATATCATATAATCAGCTCGAAGGTCCGATCCCCTCCAAAAATGATCTGAGTTGTGGATATGCAAACATTCAAAAATGTAGAGTACCTTGATCTTTCCAACACTAATCTATCGGTGCTCGGCAACAATACCCTTCCCCACCTTATGGGTTTCTATATGTCATCTTGCAACATCGAGGCGTTCCCTTATTTTTTAAGAACCTTGGAGAATCTTCGAGTGCTAGATCTTTCTGGCAATAGAATTCATGGACAGGTTCCGAATTGGGTTGGGTTAATCGGGAAGGCTTCACTGGAGTATTTGAATCTTTCTCACAGACATGAAGCAACTTTGGGAGGGAATAAAAACTCTTGATCTTCGTTCGAATTTACTTCACGGAGCACTTCCTATTCCACCTCCCTTCGTACAAATCTTTTTCATCTCAAACAACAATCTTAGTGGACAAATCCCTTCGTTAATTTGCAATGCGAGTTCCCTTCGGATTCTTGATTTGTCTCACAACAAATTGAGCGGTGCGGTTCCACAATGTTTGAAGAATTTTAGTAGTGTTCTCTCGGTGTTTAGTCTGGGCTCCAATGAATTTACGGGAACCCTTCCCTTGGCGTTTTCAAAGCCAAACCAATTACGAAGTCTTGATTTGAGTGGAAATCAACTTGAAGGACCACTGCCAAGATCATTGGCAGATTGTACAAGCTTGGAAGTTCTAAAAGTCGGAAACAACAAGATTAACGACACATTTCCATATTGGTTGGAGACTTTTCCTGATTTGCATGTTCTTGTAGTACGATCCAACTGATTTCATGGTCCCATAAACACTTTGAAGAGTAACTTTCTCTTTCCTAAGCTTCGAATTGTTGACTTGTCCTACAATGAGTTCACTGGCCATTTGCCAGTGGGATATTTCGAATATTTCCAAGCCATGCAGAACAAAACTATGCCGGGGAAAAACTACATGAGTGATGTGAATAGTTATTATTATGACTCTGTTATCGTGACAATAAAGGGGCATGAGAGAGAACTACTGAGAATTTTGACTATCTTCACAACAATCGATTTTTCATCAAACAATTTTAGTGGAGAGATTTCAAATGTCATTGAAAAGCTTAATTCTCTCATAGTGCTTAATTTTTCTCATAATAGCTTCACTGGCCATATTCCATCGTCTTTGGGAGATTTGGAAAGCCTTGAATCGGTAGACATCTCTTCTAACCAGCTCATCGGAAGAATTCCAAGCCAATTAACAAGTTTGATGTTTGTTGCATTCTTGAATCTTTCGTGGAATCGTCTCCATGGACTCATACCCCGGGGTCAACAATTTAATACATTTGAGAATGTTTCATATGTTGGGAACTCAAGATTTTGTGGGTTTCCATTGTCGAAGGAATGTGAAGACAATAATCGAACAAAAGTACAGCCGGCAGTGTTAGAACAGGAGGAAGATGATTCAGATATTGATGCATTGTTTTGGAAAGTTGTGGTGATAGGGTATGGGTGTGGAATGACACTTGGACTCTTTTTGGGATCTCTCATGTTCTTAATTGGTAGACCTAAATTCTTTGTAAGACTTGCTGAAAGAGAAATGCAGAAAAAGGTGATAAAATTGAGGAGAATGGTTACAGACACAGTGGCAAGAAGAAAGTAACAAACATTGATAGCATTTTCAGGTATGATCTCCAAATGCTTACATTTAACGATTGTTAATGAATTAGCCAGGTTACAACTATATTGGTTATTATTTATTTTCTTTGCAATCTAGTAGGTATATTAGAAATGTAACTCCTATAGCGTAGTTCATCTGGTATTACATTTTGAAGATAGGGTTCATGTCTTTCTTCATATTAGACATAATCGTGTGCAACCCAGTAGAGGCCGGGTTCGCTCAATACTTCAAATTTTCCACGCTTACAACACTCATACCCAAAATTAAAACTGTGTGAATCCTCTGAGAGCCAGTTACACAATTAATTACACATGTTCGATCAATCTACTAGTTTAACCTGCTTTTGAACTTAAGTGAACTAGGAACAATGATTTTCACTCAAGCCACTTCTGATGCTGCCTTTGCTTCCAATAAAATTCTTCCTTTTCCCATGCTTTGGCCAAATCATCCTCTGAACCTGCAATCTCCTTCAAGTGAAATTTGCGCCCACTTGCTTCCAGTCAATCAATTTCCTCCTTAATGCCATCAATCTCCTTTCTAGATTTTAGATTTTTGGATAACCTCCAAGAATTCAAAGCCAGCCTGCACTTCTTGATTTTTTGGCTAGTACAGAACAGCCGGAACCCCACAATGTCATCTCTCCACTGAGTCTGCACAATTTGCTTAACTTCGTCCTATTCAAACCACCGGGCGTCGAAACGAAACGGGGTAACATATCGCCTGGTGTTAGGCTTAGTGCACAAAAGCAAAGCCTTATGATCGGATCCCACACATTCTAGATGTTCCACCACAGCCTGGTGATGTTGGGTATTCCAAGAGGAAGAAACCAATACTCTGTCCGAATGGGATTCAATGAAATCAGTTCCACTACGGTTATTACGCCAGATAAATGGATAGCCCCGAAAGCCCAAATCCAGCAAACCATAAATGTTCATTAAAGTTTGAAAACGCGCACAGCTTCCTTGACCATGCTACATACCTCCCCATTTTTCCTCCGGAGACAAAATCTCATTAAAATCTCCCAAATGACAACTTCAGCATTAAGGTCCCGAATGTAATAGGACAAGTAAAGAAACTGCTGGTACTGAACGTGCTCTTCTGGACAAAGGTACACATTCAGTAAATGCCAAGAGGAATGAGAATCAGTTATATCTGAGAAGGCAAAATTCACTTTTATTTCTTTCCAACTACGAATAATATGTGAAAATTTGGAGTAGTTCTAGAATATTCTGCATCTAGAACAATCTACAAAATTGTGTTATGTGGGTTGTGCCTCCACTAGTGCAACAATCACCTCTGCATCGCATACGATACAGTATATTAGATTTATTGCCTCGTACACACACCAAAAAAAAGGGAGGTCTAAGTCTACAGAATTATTTGGCTTTTGTATTTGAACTCACATGTATTTCTCTCTGATATTTCTGTCGCAGTGAAAGATGGATGAAGCTCTTGTTGCTGTCTGAGATAATGTTGGAGCAATGAACAATTTATCGGAATGGATTCTCATTTGTGCTCTTTCTCAATTTTGTTGATTTACTTTTCATAAACAGTTTCTAGGGTAGGGTGGAGGCGGGTAAAAACAAATTCTTCATCAGGGATCGAGAAATAGACAAGGATGGTAGGTAGGTTTAATGTTACGGCCTAGAATTTTTATTTATTTAATTAATTACATTGTCATTTATTAATTGAGTATATTGGTTGGGTCCTAATTAATTATTTTGTGCGCGCTATGGGTATTATTGACACTTTTGTAATCTTGGAATATGAGATTGATTTGAAGTAAAATAGTGGTACCAGATGATAATTTTATAAGTAGTGTTACGTTCTATCTAATTCTAATTAACTAATTTGCTATAATATAGGGAGTAGTGGGTAGCTTTACAAAGTTAGGAGATATTTTCACGGGGTACGGTTTTATTTGTGAAAAGAAGTTTAGAGAACTTGATTATATTAAAAGAACTCCTGACATTTGAGAGAGAGAAGCAGCCGCACATTGAAGGGGAGTTTTTCTTGGAGTTCTTTTGAGGTAATAGTAGGCCATCTCTCTCGTTTTTGTTCATCTTCCTTTTCTCATAGCAATTGGGTCCATGGATTGGAGATTTGGAGACTATTATGGAGTTAATTTGTATTTTATATTGAGAGAGAGAGAGAGATCGCCCGATGTGGGCAGATTGTCGTGTGGGTTTTGTGTGTGCGACGTGCTGCGGGGTGATGTGTGCGCACTGGTGCTATGGATGGTGATTTTGGTATGAGAGAGGGAGAGAGAGATCTTGGCAATTGGGTGCATGTGCAATGGAGAACAGATTATTAACGAAAATGAGTTTAAGTTGGATGATTCGTAAACAATAAACTAGTATATTATATTATATTGGAATGAGAGAGGGAGCGAGAGAGGGAGATGATAACTAAATAAATAAATAGATGATAACTAAATAAATAAATATTAAACAACCATGCTTAATTAGTTGCCAATGCAAAAACTCACTAAAAATTAGTTAGTACATAACAAAATTGAAGACTAATGAGAAGATAAATAAATTCAAAAAAATAAACTATCAATCTTTCACCACAACAATTCTCTCAGAAAGCACCATAGTAGTCGAAATTGTTGTTTCTCACTTAAATCTCAAGTGTCTTTCTAAGAACCTAATTCGTATTTTGTGGTATTGGTGTCATTCACATTTTTTCTTACCCGCCAATTATTTTGGCCCCACAATGGAGAAAAATTTTCCCGTGACGCAAAATCCTATTCTTTTGGCCGGATCACTTTTGCAAGAAAGTAAATCTTGCAGGAAAACTTAAAAACATGTTTTCCACTATTTTCCTGCCAATTGAACACTACAAAAGTTATGGAAATTTTGATTTTCTCATTCTTTCCTATACTTTCCTGTCAACTGAACGGAACCTTTGGAAATCTGTTGCTATCCCATTCCATTATTATGTGCTTGTGAATTTTGTTCATCCATTTTGTCTTCATAATGATTCAAGTCCACTTCATATTACAGAAATGCTAAAGGTACAGCAGCGGCTGCACAGACCAGTTTTGCTCCTGTCTCGGGTCCCGCAAAGATGATCGGAGCCGTTCATTTTGTTCAAAATGCTTCGTTTAGGGTCCCTGCAAAAATCATCCCAATCCGATATTGGGAAGGGTGTTTACGAATCATCCAACTTTGCTTTATAATTTAGCCTAAATTTTGAAGCAAAGTTGGATAATTCATAAAAATATACTAGTTTTCCAATATAATATACTAGTTTTTCAAATTGGATACTTAGTGGAGGAAGTTTTCTACTTTCATCAAAAAGAAAAGTAGCTAGTTACTCAAAGATTGTTAACGAAATTGAGAAAGCTGGCTATGTTCAGAGTTCAGGACCATCTTACAAACTAGAAAGAATGAAAAGCTATATATCACGACAACAGGGTGCAAAAGGCTATATGAATAGTTGTTTGTTTGCTCATTTGAAGACAACCATGAAACAATTACATCAATTAACAGCACAAATCTGAAATACTACATCAATTACGAGAGTCCACGAAACAATCAAGTCTAATACAAGAAATAAATCCATTAGAATAGAAACAAAGAAAAAAATGGAAAAGCCCTCTAATATAAGAAACACCAATATATAGGTGGGAAAATTCAAACTCCTGACCTCATAGTGAGATGTAAGAATCCTGGCCAACTGAACTATCCCAGTTTTTATAATTTAACTAATATTTGTTGAGTAATCTTTTTGTTGATTATAAAATGAATTTAATTTGTGTTGCCCAATAACCCAATCAATTTAATGTTTTCCTGGATGATACGAACTTTACAAACCGAACAATTTAGATCAATAAACATATTGAGACGCCAGCACCACATCCTTCCATACATTACAACTTGCCGAGTAAAAGTTGATTATTACAACTTGCAAAAAGCCAATGCTCGTTAGAAAAGTGATTTGCGAAGAAAGTATTCACTTTCTAGACTCTAGTGATGACCTTCTTGTTCGTTTGAGGGTTTTGAAAAAAAAAAATTGAGAGTATTGAATCAAGAAAGATAGATAGAGAAAATTTATTGAAAATCATACGCAAAAATTTTGAGTCCCCAAACGAACAAAGTCGGGGCTTGTTTGCTAGAAGTTTTAAGAAGGGGGATAAGAGAACGAGGAGGATAAGGGAGGGAGTGGGAGTGGAAGTGGTATTAGGAAGATGGTGTTTGGTAAGGGGATAAGGGAGAAGGGGAGAGCTTATGCCCTTGAGGGGCCCAAGCTAATCCCACTCCACAACCTTGGATAAGATTTTTCAGGTGGGGAGACAGACCAAATTGACCTTCAAACCTTCTTTGTGTTCCCAATGTAATTATTTAATGAGGGCAATTAAGTAAATTTATATATCATTCAATGTTATCCATCTACTCTTATCCACCCAATTGGTCGTGTAGATCCTTTTGGGAGTGAGAGGTCACGGGTTCGATTCCTATGAATAGGAGATCAATCCATTGTGGTAATACTAACTTCTAACATTCTCACTAACCCTCTATTGTTTACACGTACAAACAAACAAAAAAACTACTACTCAAACCAAGTATAAGTTAATCCCCCTCATAACATATTCATCTCTATCTGTTCTTATTCACCTTCTTCTTTATCCACCCAAAGTCTTATCCATTCTTATCCACATTTCTTCTTTTCCACCCAAAGTCTTATCCACCTTTCTTCTTTATTCATCCAAAGTTTTATCCGTCCCACAAATGAGCCCGTAAGGAGAATATGCCTTTCCAATTCGGAATTGTCGACCTGTACTGGAAGCTTCCTACTCAAAACCCGTTTTTGTTTGACGGTGTAAATTCATTTCTAACACATGCAAACAAAACTGGTCAAATAAGGGTCTGCACCACAGGAGATTCGATAACAACGCGTGCTCTCTCTCTCTCTCTCCCTCTCTCTCTCTCTCTCTCTCTCTCTCTCTCATTCTTCCAAAACGAGACATTTGTCTCTTCTTATTCTGAATGCAAACAATTGAAAAAACGTGCAGACAATTGGAAATTTGGAACAACGAAGCCGGCTTTCCTTGAAACATCGATCCGTCGGTTTCTTCCGAATTCAAAAGTGCTAAACTTAAGATTTGAAGATTTCATTAGAGTTGAGAAGTTTTAATTTAATTGTAGCCGAGTGCCCAAGCCAGCTTGTATGCACGCATCTTGACTAATTCTCCTCTTAATATTAACGACTAGACAAACTCTTTAGTGACTCCAAGATTTAGAATGTTTGGTCTCCGTGATATTCGGGCATGCGACTTCATAGAATCTGTGTGGCCCGTGATCCTCGTTCCGTCTCCTTCCTCCGCTGGTCCAGTGGTTGCCTAGCCTTCTCCTCCTAGCCTGCACAATGAACGCACGACTAAGACCTGGCCGGGGGTTTCCCGGCAAGGCCCTCCGGCGAGAGAATAAGTATGTGCAGAGAGAGAGGGAAGAGACTAGGGTATTGAGTGAGTATTCGCGTTTGTTAGTGCGTACCTTCCAGAGGCGTTATCCTTTGATATTTATAGAGCCTCCTTGACTTGCTCTCCAAGCACAGAGACGTGCCTTGCACAGGCTAGGCGGTGTCACCGTCCAGATCTGGTAACCGCTTTTGGGGAGTGAGCTGGCATGACCCATGTGCGATCGTGATCACCCGACACAACTGCTTTCTCCCGTGGGCGGGCGCGTGGCCGCGCAGGCGGCCGAGCCCAATAGATCATGGTGTAAGCCGAGCATGAGGGTAGGCCGAACCCGAAAGGAATCGGGCTAGGCAAGCATTGTCAGTGGAGCCGTCCGCGGTTGGTGGCCGAGCTTGGCGGAGATATTCCCCGTTGCCGGACGCAAGGTGAAGGCGAAGCCGACGACCGGTATGCCTCGGCTTAGGGCCGAGCACAGGTGGAACGGGGCCACTGCCCTAACGGCAGCCGAAGGTGGTAGAGGATTGGAAACGGTCCAAGGTGGAAGCACAATCAAGCTCGGCCCGCTACAATAGCCCCTCAATCTCAGCCGTCGCCGAGTGCGTGGTTGGGATTTATGTAAAGCTTTGGCCGAGCCTCCTTAACGCCGAACATGCATCTCGGTTGCTCACCTGAATCTGGCCGAGTCTCATGAACGCCGAACGTGAACCGCAGCTGGTGAATCAAAACTTGGCCGAGCACCATCCCCCCTCCATCAACCGCCAAAGACGAGGACCAACGGGGACGTGCCAGGTGTCTCTCCGTGGTTGTGTACGGCAGACAGGGGACGGCTGGCACGCGCGTTGCTCTGCAAAGTTAAATCTGCCATAGCCACGTGTCGAGCTCTTACTGGCTATCCGTTCGGCGGTGTAATGATTTGGGCGGGAAACTTGCCCCCAAACCCTAGCTCTATAAAAAGAGTTGGGGGTAGAGAGAGAAGCCACGATCGCTTTCTCTCTCTAAACCTCCATTGCCAGAGCTTCATCGCCCGCCTGTTCATTGTCCATCCTTGGTTCCAAGCAGATTCTTCAGCAAACCTCGTCAAAATCTCCAGGTAAGCGTTCGAACCTTGCTTCTCTTCACATTTCTACAGTTATCGTGTCCTTCTCGCCATTATTTCTGGGTTTTTGGGGCGTTTTCTATTCTGTGTGAACAGTACGAAGATGGAGATGGACGACTGTTCATCTTCGTCTTCAACCTGTTCTTCCGAGCCCCAGCACAGACGCTGGCTGGCTTGGGAGGCGTTGGGATGCGCCGAGCCTGTTACCAGCCGAGCCCGAGTTTATGATTGGTAGGGTTTGACCGATGCCAAACCTGGAAGATAGAGTCTAAGGTTTCTCCCGAGCTTGAGTCTCTGTAGGACGAAGATAGGGTGGGCCAGTAAGGTAGCCGAGCGTAGGGAGATCCTCATCTGTCGCCGACGATAAGGTTTCTCATAATTTGTTTGTGTTTGATAGGTCTGGCTCACCTAATCATTGTCATCTCTTCCGACTCCGAAAGCTCGGGAGACGACTCTGCAGCCTCGTTAATTCGAGAGTGCGTGGAGAGACACAGAAGCCGACACTAGATCTCCTCCATCGCTTCGAATATGTCCGACACCAGTGATTCAAACGCCGAGCGTGTGTATGAATATGGAGACGGGTTCAACACCGAACCCGAGATCTCACTGACGCCGTCCACACATTCTGAGGCCGAGCCCCAACTTGGGCCAGAGGCTGAGTCTAGGCTCCAATCCGCCGCCGCCGTTCCTTCCCCCGGGCATACTGAGGCTCAGTCCGAGAACAATGAGGTCGCCGACCTTTACGAAAAGGGATAGGTTTGCCCACACGCCCATTTCTTCAGTGGAGACCCTAGGGAGTATCAAGACTTTTGCCGAGAATACAATATTCCTGACGATGTTGTCAGCCAAGTGGCAAGCAACAGAATAAAAGATACGAGGGAGCACCATCCCGAACACATCACCGTCCCCCTGATGGCGATATGTGAGGCGGGGTTGAGGTTCCCTCTTCATCCTTTCTTGAGGGAACTTCTTGCTCGATTCAGCATCGTCCCTCACTACTTTGCCGTCAACAGCTATCGAATAGTAATGTTGGTAATAAAGCTGAAGGAGCTCCACGACTTGGAGTTTACCGTCGCCGACCTCTTCCACACATACATAATGTCTAGGCACGGCCAGACCGAGCGTAGATACTTGTCGACACGTAGCAAGAAACAGCCCCTGGTGGACGGCCTGCCCGATACCGACAAGTGGGCCAACTTTTACATTGAAGTGAGTGGCAACTTTGAGTTCGGCAACCAATCTAATCGTAGATTCAGCGTCCCAAAGATCAAGGATTTCAGAGGTAGCTTTGACAGCTTCATTGTGGCCGAACATTAGACATTTGTACAATTTTCTCTTGACGTTGAGTGTTTTCCTCCTTGCAGATCACCGAGCCATAACACAGACTCAACAGTCTTTGTCTGTCGAGGCGCACGTCGACATTCTCCTCTCCCAAGCTTGTAGAGACGCGCCGACGTTGCTCGGATATGAGCCATCTTACAAGGGTAAGCTAAGGAGAAGAAGCAAGGAGGCGGGGCCGAGCGCAGAGGGACAAGGCCAAGGAAAGAAGGTGGTGTCAGGCAGAGTCGGCAAGAAACCGAGGGTAAAGCTACCGACCTTCAGAAAATTGGCTGAGTTCTGGTTTGGAGAGGACCAGCCATCCGAACTTGCAGGTATCCATCTCCCTCTTCAAACAGTCAGCCCCGAGCACACCGGCGACATGGGCCGATGAAACGTCGTTCGGGTGAATATCAGGGACGGCAAAGCCACCCAACAACCTGGTGCGGCCGAGCCTGCTGAGAAGAGGCAGAAATTAACCCACGACTTCTTCCCGACCAAGCCGCCGAGCAGTCGTCCAGGCGTGCAAGAAAGGACCGAATCGTCGGCAGTAGGTGGCTCAACTGCAGCCCCAAGTCCTATTGGTTCTGCTGGCGGCGCCGCTGCTCAGGAGTTCGCTCCATCTTATGCCTTGGCCGAGGGCAGGGTAGTCACAGTAGATGACTCGGTCAAAGTTGAGCCCCAGCTGGCCACTGTGATGCTCCAGGGTCTCGCGTTGCCGAAGGACATGCAGAAGGTTCCTGAAGGTCTCCAGCCGAGCTTAGTTAACGTTGCTGCCTACCTTGTTCAGGTACGGTCCATTCCCAGTTCTTTGTCACTGCTTGACCGTCGGATATTTCCATGCCAACGTTTTTTCTGTTCCTTAGGCCGGACAAGCCCTGCTGTGCTCATCTAAAGATGCCGAGCTCGCACTGGCCGAGCGCGCCCATTTTCACGAGGATCTAAAGGTTGAGCGTGAGAAGGTGAGGAGCTACAAAGGCAACCTGAAGATGGCTAAAACTCAAATCGCCGAGCTCGAAAAGGAGAGGGATCAGATGGAGGAGAAGATGAAGGCGGCCGAGCGTGAAGTGGCCAAGGTGCTGAGGAGAGAAAAGAGAAAGATGAAGGAGGTGGATACTGTGGCCTACCAGGCTGGGTTCGACCGAGCTGGGGCCGAGTACATGAGAGATGCCAGGTCCATGGTCAACGAAGCCATCAAAATGAGGGTGCCCATTGCTTACCGAACAGGGTATAAGGATGGTGTGAAGGCTGCTTGTGGGGTGATGCAGCTGGAGGCTGATATGAACCTTATGAAATCAATTCCAGCCCCAGTCACTCCCGAGCTTGTCCTCCCTTATACCGAAGAGGAGTGTGCACCTCTCCCTCCGGAGGAATTTCCTGACAGCGACGACGAGGTGGAGGATCTTACTGAAGCCGACGCCGACGATGGAGGTGGCACTGGTGGGGCAAAAAGGGGCAAAAATGGGGACAAGGCTACTGGAAGTGCCGACCCCAAGACTGGTGCTGATGCCGACGGCGAGCCGATGAATGTTGACAAGGGAGTCGAAGCCGAGGCCAATGTTGATGCGTCTGAGGTTGATTCTGTGATTGCCGAGGTTGGTGCTAACCTTGATGGGGCTGCTCTGGGCTGATGGGGGAACACACGCAGGTGCCGGTTTTTGGGTGGCCGGTCACCGTAGATAATCAACCCGTTACTTCCGTACTACGTTAATTTTTTTTTTTTTTTTTGTACTTCAACTTTTTTTTTTTGGACTGGACGGATCCGAGCTCGGATTTTGCCGTGCCAGATGTAAATGTTGTTTGATGTGAATGTTTTGCCGAACTTACATTGCCGAGCTTGAATGCATTATGTTTTCTTTTTGATGGATATTCCACTTTTGCACTGTTCTTTCCTTTACTGTTTGTTTGCATCGTTTCATTACCTGGCCGAGCCTGACATGTTGCTTGGTATTGTTTTAGGTAGATATCCGTAGCCCCCACTTTGGTTTAGGGTTGGCTATGTAGTGGGATTGTGGCTGAGCCTTGACCAAAGTAGAGTAGGAAAAGTAGATGTGACATGCCGAGCGTGTTGATGTGCTCGGCTTAGTTGCCAGATTAGTTTGAGACGCCTAGTTGAAACGCCGAGAATTGTTCACTGCTTGGAACTGTATCATAGGCTCGGCAAAATGTCAGCCCCTAGGCGAGGTGTAGGGGATGTAATGTTTGTGGGTGGCTTGCTCACCAAAATGTGAGTGTAACCAGGCTGTGGCCGACCTTACTGTCTTGCCAAGCCGAACCGGAGCCCAAAGTCCAGCCAAATTGTGTTTCTCTGGGCTCGGTGGACCTGACGTCCATTTCGCTTCTTTGGGCGGTAATAGTGGCCGAAGCAGGTGGCATAAGAGCCATTTGTGGGTGTGACCGAGGTCAACGTTTGTGGTTGGCCAAGTTAGCCGAAGTAAAAATGTAAATGAAAATAAAATTGAGTTTGCCAAAGAAAGAGTTTCCTTCCATTCACCGAATCATGAAGTACAAGTGGAAATGTAAAAGCTTAGGCCGAAGCCAAAAGAGAAAATAAGATAGGCAGTGGCCGTTTCCGAACATGAAGCACACTGTTGGGGTTCTCTACATGTACGCCTTCTTGAGGTTCTGTGCATTCCAAGGGTTAGTGAGAACCTTCCCATTCATGTCCTCAAGCACGTAGGCACCTTCACCAGCAATTTGGACAATACGAAAAGGCCCCTCCCAATTGGGCTTGAATTTCGTTTTCTTGCTAGCTTGCACAACTTTATGCTAGACCAAATCGTCTGGCTTGAACTTCTTGACCCTCACGCTTCTGTTGTAACCCTTTGCCACTTGTTGCTGGTACTCGGCGAGCTTCAGACGAGCGTCATCTCGCTTCTCTTCAGCCAAGATCAGCTCTCGTGCCACGGCATCATTGTTTGTAGTAGGATCGAATGTCTCTATCCTGAGAGTTGGAAACTTAGACTCCAATGGAATCACAGCTTCCATGCCAAATGCCATTGAGAATGGTGTCTGGCCGGTGGAACGCCGTGGTGTAGAGCGATAGGCCCATAATACGCAGGGTAGTTCTTCAGCCCATTTGCCTCTTTTGGAGTTCAGCCGGCGCTTGATTCCAGCACAGACTGTCTTGTTTGTTGCTTCGGCCTGGCCGTTCCCTTGGGGGTATGCGGGCGTAGAATTGAAAAAGCGTATCCCAAATTCAGCACAAAGGTTGGTGAGGTCCTTGCCAACAAACTGAGTTCCGTTGTCAGAAACAATGGCGTAGGGGACGCCGAACCTGGTAACAATGTTTCGCCAGACGAATCGTCGGACGTCAGCCTCAGTTGTTGTTACAAGAGGTTCAGCTTCAACCCATTTTGAGAAATAATCCGTTGCTGTGATTAAGAACTTGAAGCCTCCAGGTGCTGTTGGAAGCTTTCCCACTATATCGAGCCCCCATTGTGCAAAGGGCCAAGGGCTTGTAATCGGGGACAGGTTCTGGGCCGGCTGTTTTGGAATAGGAGAGAAAAGCTGGCACGGTCGGCATCGGCGGACGACGTCTTCGCAATCCTTCTTCATGTTCTTCCAGAAGTATCCTTGGCTCATGGCGCGTTGACAAAGGGAGCGGCCGCCGGAGTGGCAGCCGCAGCTGCCTGAGTGAAGTTCAGCCAGAATTTCGGATACTTGGGTGGGGTGGACAACGAGGAGGTATGGTCCGGAGATGGATTTTCTGTAGAGGTGGCCGCTTTCGAAAAGCCAGTAGTAAGCCGCCTTGTTTCGGACGCGAAAAGCTTCCTTCTTGTCTGCTGGTAGAATGTCGTGTTGGAGGAATGCCACGATTTCGTCCATCCAACTTGGGCCAAGTTTGACATTCAGAACCTCTGGGGTGGGCTCGAAAGACGGGCGGTCGATGCTGTCAAAGGTGATGGTTCGAAATTCGGAGGCTGTAGCGCCGATGCGAGGCCGGCAAGGGCGTCGGCGTGGGCGTTGTGATCGCAACTGATCTGTTCAATGCTGAAATTGCTGAAGTGGGAGATAAGCTCGGCTACGGCTGCTTGGTACTTCGACATTCGAGGGTCCCGAGCTTCGTAGTCGCCGAGTACTTGATTAACGATGAGTTGGGAGTCACAAAAGACAACAACACTGGTGGCCTTCATTGCCATGGCTGAGCGGAGGCCGGCGAGTAGGGCTTCATATTCGGCTTCGTTGTTGGTGGCGGGAAAGTCGATGGTGAGTGAGCTTTCATGAAGCGTCCCACAAGGTGAAACCAATACGACCCCCGCGCCAGCTCCATTGCTGTTGGAAGCCCCGTCGACGTTAAGTCGCCAGGTGTCACCTTGAAACAGGTGCCATGGCTTTTCGTCGGAGCTGTGCTTGGGTATGGCTGTTGGCGGTGTATTGAGTACCGCAGCGTCCTCTGGGGTGAGCTCGGCAATGAAGTCTGCCAAAATCTGGCCCTTGATTGCCGTCCGTGGCTCGAAGCGAATGTCAAAGTTCGCTAGTTCGACGGGCCACTTGGAGACACGGTTGGAGAGATTCGCCTTTCGGAAGAGACCTTTGAGAGGGTGTTCGGTTAGCACAGTGATCGTATGGGCTTGGAAGTATGGCAGCAGTTTGCGGGCGGCTGAGACAAGGGCTAGAGCGAGTTTCTGCAGAGGGAGGTAGCGTGTTTGTGCTGGAAGGAGTGTTTTGCTTGTAAAGTAGATTGGTCTGTCGTCTGCGGCCTCACGCCGAACGAGGGCGGAACTGACCGCGTGGGTGGAGACGGCAAGATACAGATAAAGGGTCTCGAACTCTTTCGATTTTACCAGCAGCGGAGCCAAGCTTAAGTACGATTTGAGTTCGGCCAAAGCAATGTCGCAGTCTGGGGTCCATTCAAAACTGCGACGGCTTTTGCCCTTCAGAGCATGGAAAAATGCATGGCACTTGTCGGATGATTTGCTGATGAAGCGGTTGAGAGCGGCTACCATTCCTGTGAGCCGTTGCACTTCTTTGATCGTTTTGGGAGGTCGCAGGTCGTTGACAACTTTGATTTGGTTGGGATCGGCCTCGATGCCTCGCCTGGTGACTAAATGTCCGAGAAATTTTTCCGCGCTCATGCCGAACGCACATTTTTCGGGGTTCAGGCGGAGTTTGTGGAACTTAAGAACGTCAAACACTTCCTTCAACTCTCGGAGGTGATTAAACTCCTTCTGGCTTTTAACAACAAGGTCGTCGATATATGCTTCCACGGTGTGGCCGATTTGCTCGCTCAGCATCTTGAATATTGCGCGATTAAACGTTGCGCCAGAGTTTTTGAGGCCGAATGGCATGACATGGTAACAGAAAATACCGTAAGGAGTGATGAAGGCCGTTTTCTCCATGTCGTCTGGGTCCATGGCTATCTGGTGATAGCCACGGTAAGCATCGAGGAAGCTTAGCCGGGCGTGCCCCGCCGTTGCGTCGACCAGTTGGTCAATCTTTGGAAGTTGGAACCAATCCTTTGGGCAGGCGTCGTTGAGGTTGGTGTAGTCCACGCAAACTCGCCACTTGCCATTCTTCTTCTTAACAACCACCGTGTTGGACAGCCAGGTTCGGTACTGTACTTCTTGGATGGCGTTGGCCTCCAGCAACCGTTTCACTTCTTCAACAACGGCGTCGGCATGTTCTGTGGCCGAACGCTGCGCTTTCTGTACTACCGGCTTTGCATCCTTCTTGACGTTGAGTGTATGGCAAATGAAGTTAGGGTCGACCCCTGGCATTTCGTTGGGCATCCACGCAAAGACTTCCATGTTTTCCTTTAGGTACTTGAACATTTCTGCGCGGTCGGTGTCGCTGAGAGAGGAACTGAGCAAGAAGAAGCGGGAGCCATCCTCATTGACGGCCATGGGGATGAGCTCCTCTTCGGCTTTGTCCTCAGCTCTCTGGCCGACGTCATCAATCACGGCCATGTCTGGGACTTCAACCCATTGCACTTGTTTTGCCTTCATGGAACTGTGGACAGCTGAAACATAGCACTTCTTAGACGCCACTTGGTCGCCTCGTAGGTCCTCCTGTCGGCCATTGTCGTCGATGAAGCGGACCACCTGGTGGTAAGTCAACGCAATTGCTTTCATGCTATGTAGCCAAGTTCGGCCGAGAATGGCGTTGTACGGGCTCGGCGCGTTGACGATGATGAACTCGACGCTTACCGTGCGTGAGCCGACAACGACTGGCAGGAAGATCCGACCGAACGGCCATACAGGTGCGCCGTTGAATCCGACGAGTGGGACTTCGGCGTGCCGCAGGGCCGACTCTGGGAGTTCGAGCTTTTTGAACAAGTCATAGTACATGACCTCCGCGGAGCTGCCTTGATCAATAAGGACCCGTTTAACGTCGTGGATACCAATTTGCACGGTGACGACCAGAGCGTCGGAATGTGGGGTTTGAACGAATTCAAGATCGCGCTCGGTGAATGTTATGGTCCACTTGGGCAGTTCGTCTGGGCGCGGGCGTTTGGACCCAGGTCCTACCGCGAGTACCTGTTTAGAAGTGGAGGCGCGATCGAGGTCCGCCCGGAGGTGTGTTTCGGATTCTCTTGTCACCGGGCCGTGGATAACGTGTATCATCGGCCTTGGTTCGTTGGAGTTGGGATTTCCAGCAGGTAGACGGGCGGGCATTTTTGCGCGGTCGATGTACTGATCGAGATGGCCTTGGGCCGCCAGACGTTCCAACAGGGCCTTGTACGGAGCGCACGCCGTCGTGTAGTGGCCGAGCTCGTTATGATACGAGCACTTTTTCCTTGGGTTTTGATCCGCCTGTCCATTGTCCGTGCCAAGCTTGCCTTGCGGCCACTCGAACCACGGTTGCCGCATGATCTCCTTCAGGAAAGACCAGATGGGTTCTTTGAAATGGGTGGTTTCGGCCACGTAGTCGTGCTCTTTTGGCTGGCGTTTCTTCCCCTCTTTGATGTTGTGGACTTGCTTCTTTTGCTGGGGTTGTTGAATTGCAATTGTTGTTGGTAGCTGAGAGGCTGTCGTCGGCATAAAGGTCGTTGAATTGGGGACCCCCTGAGCGGCTCTTTCTGCGTAAAATTCTTCCAGGGCGCAGAATCGTTCTACAACCCGCATCAACTCTCCCATGCCGTGCGGAGGTCGAATAGCCAGCTCGTCGAGTATCTTGCTGCCGGACTCCAACCCATTCTTGAAGGTGCGCGCGGCCCAGTATTCGTCGATTCCAGGGATTTCGTTGAAAAGCTGCCAGTAACGCTCGGCGTACTGTCTGAGTGTTTCACTGGGGAGCTTCCTCATCTGGGATAAGGATTCCGGCTCTTTGGCGGTCCGGTTACTGGTGATAAAGTGAGTGTTGAAGGCGCGTTCGAGATCGGCCAGGTTCCGTATGGATTCAGCGGGCAACTTGTTGAACCACTGGAGTCCAAGGGAGCCGAGGCTGGACGGGAACGCCTTGCATCTAATTTCGTCTTTGGTAGTGCACAGCTCGATGGTTTGGCGGAAGTGGATCAGGTGAGTGTAAGCTTCACAAGTGCTTGGATCAAACTTCGTGAATTTCGGTAGGTGGAAATTGGGTTCGGCTAGTGTGTTGTTGATGTGGGAGGTGAAGGGTGAGACACTGAGGTCTTTGAGCTGCCGCTCGAACCTGGACGCGGCGGTTTGCCGAACTTGTCCGTCCGCGTCCGCTTTGGGTACTTTTCTTTCTCCGAAGGTTTTTCGCGTACTCGGCTGCGAAGCTTGTCCCGCAGGTCTGTCTGTGCCTGATGGGGGTGGCCAACTGACTTTTCTCCGTCGCCACAGGCTTTGTTTTCGTTCTCCGCCCCATCGATTCGTACGCCTTTCCCATTCCGCCGAACGCGGTTTTCAGTATCCAAGTTTTCCGGTGGGATCCCCCCAAGTCATTCAGAGACGTGGCGCCGGGTCTCGACGGAATCTCGGCTGTGGCGCGAGGCCGTTGTGCGAGAGAATTCCGCACAACCAGTCGAGTACGTACTCGTGAAAGATTCGGTGTCCCTCGTGTGGGTCCGCTCGCGGTGGGTCTTCGAGCGGTGCGTTCCAGATGTGGTGGGTCGTTTGTAGAGGATGAGCTCTCTGGCGTCGCCCGCCTCTGGCGTAAATGCAAGGCAGTCCTTCGCGGAGACGCGGCGCGCCGGCGGCCCGCCTCGTCGGGTTGCTCTCGTAGTGGTGGGGGAGGGGGTGGAGGGGGTGGAGGGGGCGGGTGAGAAGAGCTTATTCGCCTCCGCCTCCCGCCTCCAGTGGATCCAGAGGCAGCCGGCGACGCGACCTGCAGATGTTGTTTCATCTGGGCCACCTCTGCCCTCAGCGCCGCCAGTTCGTTATCCCTTTCGTCGTCCCTTCGTTGCAGAAGGCGGATGTAGGCCGCCGTTACGTCCTCCGTGGCCGGAGACAGCCCGGAGCTAGGGGGAATGGAGATGGACATGTGCCTTTCCGAAAATGGTGGGAGAATCACGTTCCCACTGGCGTCTTTGGTCCTCGAAACGGTAACGTCTTGTGGATCTCCGCCCATCGCGGTTGAGTTTGTCGTCTGTCTTTGGAAGAGGAAGGTGGTTTGGAGGGGGGTTTGAGCCGTTTGGATCAGAAGTTGAGAAGTTTCACGTCGGGTTCACCAATTGTGTGGCCCGTGATCCTCGTTCCGTCTCCTTCCTCCGCTAGTCCAGTGGTTGCCTAACCTTCTCCGCCTAGCCTGCACAATGAACGCACGACTAAGACCTGGCCGGGGGTTGCCCGGCAAGGCCCTCCGGCGAGAGGATAAGTATGTGCAGAGAGAGAGGGGAGAGATTAGGGTTTTGAGTGAGTATTCGCGTTTTCGAGTGCGTACCTCTCCAGAGGCGTTATCCTTTGGTATTTATGGAGCCTCCCTAACTTGCTCTCCAAGCACGGACACGTGCCTTGCACGGGCTAGGCGGTGTCACCGTCCAGATCTGGTAACCGCTTTGGGGGAGTGAGCTGGCATGACCCATGTGCGATCGTGATCACCCGACACAACTGCTTTCTCGCATGGGCAGGCGCGTGGCCGCGCAGGCGGCCGAGCCCAATAGATCATGGTGTAAGCCGAGCATGAGGGTAGGCCAAACCCGAAAGGAATCGGGCTAGGCAAGCATCGTCAGTGGAGCCGTCCGCGGTTGGTGGCCGAGCTTGGCGGAGATATTCCCCGTCGCCGGACGCAAGGTGAAAGCAAAGCCGACGACCGGTATACCTCGGCTAGGGCCGAGCACAGGGGGAACGGGGTTACTGCCCTAACGGCAGCCGAAGGTGGCAGAGAATTGGAGTCGGTCCATGGTGGAAACACAACTAAGCTCGGCCCGCTACAGAATCATTTGCATTAAGATTGAGATACGGTGTTGGTCTTGTGTTTACTTGGAGTATTTGACAATTGTAGCAATTTTATAATTGAGAGGCTTCTCATCTTCCCACCTTTTTTTTATGTTCACAGTTTTTGTAATTTGTATATTTAATGATTCGAATATTAAATAAGTCACTGTACGTGAGCATTTTTTAACATACAAAATAATTTCAGAAACCCTATTAAATAGACAGTTTCTTTGAATTAGAAATTGCAAACAATCCTTGGCTGAGGCAAAAATTTCTCGAGATGAAGATGAGATGAAGATGGTATACGTTACATAATGAATGGTCAAGACTCGGTCAAAGTCTGACCTTAATTTTAATTCCTTTGTATCAAATATGATTCGGCCATGTCTTTACCATTGAAATAAGGACCAGTCTTATTTTATGTCACATTAGTGCCAATGAAATAATCATCGTTAGAGAATCTTGATTTAGTGGTTCGAAGTGATGCTCATTATTTTTCTTAAATATGGGCAACGGTATGTTTCTCATGAGAAGGATACGGTATAAGTCATTAGCTAACTATTCGATTTCGCTAAGATTCTTATTTTTTAAGTATTTATCCAGAAAAATATATTCCATTGATTTGAAAGGTGCTTATGTTTAAGGCTATTATCGCCAAATTGAAAAGGTCCTCTCCCAAACCTTGAGAAATAGGGGGAAAAAAAACAATAGAACCCAAATGGACTGTGAGAGTGAGAAAAAAAGTGAAGGGTAGGCCCAGGGGTGGTGTGTCTCTCCTCGAGAGGTTATTCCATGCTTCTGCACCACACGTGTGTGAATTCTACACTCAATGTTATGGACACCACACAAATATATATGTGGATGGGAGGACCTGTGGAGCAATGCTTCAGGAGCATAAAATAACTTATTGTCTCTCCAATCCTCATCCTTGGATATTTTTCTAATACTCTTATTTTCCATAGTGTCTATCTCGCAAAACACATAAATAAAAACATCTATAGAATGTGATTAAGAATATCTATGGATTTGCTAGAAATCAAGATAGGATCTATAGATATCTGATCAAATTCTAAAAACATATTCGATCGGCTATCTATAGATCGATGGTTAAATTAATTTTTATTCTATAAGTTCAAATTTTAAGTTTAAAATATAGTATTTGCTTCGTATTTTTACAATACTAGTGAGTAGGCACGTGCGTTGCACGTGGTTTGGTTTTGCCCCCATATAATTGTCTATATGTTATTAGTATAAGATGAAATCGAAATACATGATTGTCGAAATATAAACAACTGAAAATGTGGGATAAAAAAGGAAAATGTCGGACTTCCCAAAAAATAACATCTGAAATCAAAATACATGGTTTGATGTAGGCTTACAAACATATGTGTAGAATTGTTCTTCAAAAACCGGAAAAATAGGAAAATAAATGTGTAGAATTGGTCCAAAAGTTGAACACATATATGCCATTATAATCCGGTTCCTCTTTTTTGATTTGCTTGCTCTTCTTCTTTATTGATTATACATTGGTTTGAAGTTGCCTCCATGAATAAACAAATAATTTTTTTGTCATATTTTATTACAAATATAGATAGTCTATTTGGCAATTTGAGTTAGTATCATACATTTCTGTCCCCCATATAAATATTTCATAAGCATTTTGATAGTTTTTGAAGGTCCTTGCATATGAGCCACCGTATCATATTCTGCAATATTACTCTGCATATGGGGTATTATTATGTTTGATGGTGTTTGGTTATTGTGATGGTCTTTGATTCTCCTTTTTGGCATTGGATTTGGTTTGATTAGTATATGCATCTTTGTGTAGTTGTTTTCCTTGAACTCAACCACTTTGATTTTGTTCATCAACATTGCAATGTGTAACTCCCATTTGAGATCTTTTACCTTTGCTTGGAAAGCCTTCTCTATCACATGTATTTCTTTGGGTAATTGAGCCTTCACTTGATATAGCTTTGATTGGAGAGCCTTCTCTATCAAATGGTCTATGACTTTGGGTATTTCGGCCTTAAGTGTTGACACTTTGTTGTCATGTTGGTCAACGTTGCCAAACGTTATTATCCAAGTATCTTGTTCGATACCTCTTAGAAGCGATGTCATGTCTTCTAATATTTTGAAGAACTTCATTTTTGGGTTTTTATGATTCCTTTCCTCTGCCAAACACCAAGTGTAATGTTAGTCTGTAATACTAAGTCGTTCTTACAATTGCTCAATTTCAAACTGTTATGAACGCAAAATAATAGCAAATTTTATACATAATCAAAAAGTATTTAAATAAGATGGTAATGGTTTTCACGTAGATATATATCACTTGGCTGCTGTTGAAACCAATTAAATAAGATGGAAATGGTACAACTTGTGATGTATTAGTAAGATTCTGAAATCTACACAAGTTATAAACTGTGGGTATAAAACTAATAAACCCAATGTTAAAATAGATTTTGGAGGAATTATATAAGCAAACTACTTGAACAATTAATTAAAGTAATTTTTGAACAGATTAGAAACATGAGCAGTTAATGCAATTTTTAACTCACAAATGGGGAGGACACCAAGAAGGCATTGTACTCCCAATTCTCGACGTCTTCTTCCTAAGATGCTACGATCTTTACGCAAGCTAACGCAACACTTGAATGTGCGCCTCACGAACTGGAATGCAGCTTCCTAAGATGCTACGATCTTTACGCAAGCTAACGCAACACTGTGCGCCTCACGAACTGGAATGCAACGTATGTATTCAAAGGGTCTTCAACAAGCGACCGCAAAGTTGTGTAGTGCATTCTCTCAGACTCGATATGAATGCAACGTATGTGCTCTGTAATTTTTTCTGGGGTTTTAAAAAGACGCAAAGGAGCACTATTTATAGAGATGAACGAAGCCTTATGGAAGGGTGGGAACAATTCGGGAAGAAACCCAAATGGAAAAGATGCAACTGTTGGTGGTAAACAAATGCCACTTGGAAGAACATACCATTTTGGAAAGCCACAACAGTTAATGGCAAGACTTGCCAATTAACCGACACACCTCGTCAATAATGTCGTAAGTGGTTAATGTACTTAACAATTCAAACCTCCTGTCTTTTCCATTTTCCATATTCGGAAATATTTTTTTTATGTTTACTGGGTTGATTAAGCCTTAAGTTTTCACATTAGAAATCTCTCATGTGCTATCAACTACTTGTGGGGCTAGTTTATACGGACCCATTGCTCTGATTTTATTTGGCTCCTCGCAAGTGGGCTGTCGGATCGGACTCATCTTTAAAGCACCAGCAAGTGTATCCTGCTAGAGGCCATCTTTCCCTCCCGCGGAATATAGCCAACAGTCCAATTCCTTTTTGCCATGGTTCTTTACATTCGTCATCTAGCACCTTATGAGGGAATTTGCAGGTGGTCCGCCCTTGATGAAGTTCACTTTTCAATCAGCAGACCGGGAAATATGCCCTCGAGTGGCATTCAATGTCATGACATTAGCCAACATGTGAAAGTTAAAACATCCAGCAGCCCCTCTTGTCCTTAAAGACAACTCCAAGACCAGCCCACCCAAGGTTACCTGGCAATCAAACACTATTCCTATGTTTCTACTCATCAACCATAAAAATCATACCATAACAAAAAGCATACAAGTCTATACAGTCAAGAACAACACATGGCTTATATTATGAGAAAGGGAAGTTTGACCTAGAATTCTCAGTCACTACACTCTTAGACAAAAGCTGCCACTGTTTGAAACAAATCTAGCTGTTTCAGAAGTTTGATAGTAACAAAAGTGCCAAGAGATATAGCCCCTTGATATCTGTGGCTACGGCTTATATTGTTCTTGTTCCATCTCAGCTAACTCATCAGTACAATGTTAATCTTACTTGTAAGCCAAAATGTCGCTTTGTGGAACTTAAATGCAGCAGATGCTAACAATCTCCAGATGGTCAAGTGTTTTAGTGATCCTTTATTGCCCGGGAAAATT
>WJXA01000217.1:0-100897 GCA_014282245.1 Rhododendron simsii | reverse complement strand
CACACCCATAGAGTTGATTAACGAGGTTAGAGTGAATTAGTAGGGATTGAGGTAGATGGTCTGAAGATGGAGGAAGCTTTCTTCAGGGGAAGAAAGTTGTAAGGCACTACTGTTCACCTTCCTCAAGGCTATTCTGGTCAGTTGTCTATATCAAAAAAAAAAAAAAAGGGATGTCATGTTTTTATGAAATGTTTTAGTTAGTGATTAGTTTAGTTTGATAATTAACCATATCTCTTAATAAAAGAAGCTCCTGGGGTGAAATCTCATTGTATTGCTGTAATTTCCTAGAGAAGGACTTTTGATGGCATGGAAAACACCAATACTAGCAAGTTGAGACAATATGCATTTCATAGAAGCAGTCCCCACAAACTGCAAAGAGATTATTATAACTGGTTTTTCATAAGGTCATTTTGCTTTAGTTTACTAGATTTCTTCTTTACTTCTTTTTTTTTGGTCTAGACCATCCTCCCTAATTCCAAAATGCTGACAACGGTTTCAATGTGATGAACTGTAGTTAGACATATTCCAGTTAAAAGTGTCCAGTCACTAATCTCACATCATCTCTACTAGCTTACTTTAGCCTTGAGTTGCCCAATGGATTTAACATCCGTCTATTCTAGTAATAAAAACTTAATGGAGGGTGTTTAGAGTATAAGTTAGAGTGCTAGACAAGCATGGTTGAAGGTCGTTAATATCCCGAGGCATCTATCGTCAGGCAATTGTCATCAAGGCTGTGGTTTACCAGATAATATCCTTACTTTATTGGATTAAGCAGTTGACGATATTTTTTTTTGGTTCTAAAAAGATTGAAGACTAGGGTCACCGTTATGGTTGAAAGAGCGCACTTGTTGGCCTAATCTTCCAAAGCTAAAGAAAATTTTGCATTTCCATGAGCAGCTTTGTCCTTGTTAGTTTGTCAATGATTGCTTTAAGTTCTAACTTTAATGTCTATGACATGATGTTATTAAACTCGTGTGTGTGAAAACATGCAAAGACGTTTGTCCTCAGTTGTGTTGCAAACTCTAATACAGTGTCGTGACACTGTAAAATCTTTTCATTAGGGTTGAGCTTCAAAAATCTCAACCGAAATGGTCAATCCTTTTTTTTTGTCCTCCTATTTTATTTTTCTATACATGTAATGATTTTTGGCACGCAGGCTTTGTTATAGGAAAGAAGAGTCTGGGAAAAAGAAAAGCCTCTGATCAGTCTGAAGAAATCTCAATTTCTTGGGAGATGAAGGCAAAGTTTCAAAGTATAACCTTTTGGAATCATGACAGCCTTCCATCGCAAAATGACGCTTTTGTTCGTTCCTTTCACTGGTTGACTGTCACAAAAGCTGTAAGTTTTTTGCTTGATATGTGTTTTGAAGAAAAAAAGGATAAAATTTGATCAGTCATTGGTGGCTTTGTCCTTGGTAACATGGTTAAAGATGTTAAAGTTTTTGCCCAGTCAATGCCACTGCTTTTGGGAGAGCCTCAGAAGTAAATGTCCAATTCATGGCTTTGAATTCCAAAGGAAGCAACAAATGGCATATATAACTAACTACCGGAATAAAGATCATGTCAAGGTGTCTAGAGTTTGCTATTGTTAATTTTAACTGGTAATTGCGTTTCCTTTGGGATCAAGGGAATCAAGATTCAGGCTAGATGACTTGACACATATTGGTAGTTTGTCCTGGCAGGAATGAAGACAAAGTCGCTGCTGTTATATTTTGCAAATCGTTATGTTTTGATAGACGTTCAAGCCGATCTTTATCCTCTCTACTAAACTTGTTTTTCTCTTGTTCGTAAGTATTGGTTTTCTGAACATGATTTTGGCATTTGGATCTGTTGTCAAAGATAGGAGAAAGTGTACAGGGTGTTAATTAACCCTAACACACTTCTATTATTTGAGATACTTGATTACAATACTTCACTAACTGATGTGGGACAAGACTAAGACTAAACAAATATTCTAACACTCCCCTTCAAGCTAGAGAGTAGATATTACAAAGTCCCAGCTTGTTACATGGCAACTCTAAGCGTGATTTGAACAATAACTTAGTAAACATATTTGCCAATTGAGCAACTGTAGACATGAAAGGAGTTGTAATCACACCACCAGCTAACTTTTCCCGCACAAGATGACAGTCAACTTCAATGTGCTTAGTTCTCCAATGAAACACCGGATTAGATGCAATGTGAATCATTGCTTAATTATCATAATACAAATTCATAGACAATTGCACATTGAATCCTATCTTCTCAAGAAAAGAGTGCACCCATACAAGTTCACATGTCGTGTGAGCCATGGCTCTATATTCGGGCTTTTGCACTAGAGTCCAATGTTTTCAAAGGCATCTTTTGGGCTCGCCTCGAGGCATTGGGGCGGTAAGGCAATGCCAAAATGCCTCAGAACATGAAAATTTAGGTGGTGAACCACAAAGGCAGTCGCCTAATTTCCTTAGGCGAGGGAAACTTTCCTAATCTAATTTTGAAAATTTTGTAATTCAACCACCCCCCCCCCCCGCCCGGACCTCTTCTTTCTGTTGCTTTGTTAAAGTCGATCATCATCTATAGTCATGCTTTGTTTTCCTTTACTAAGTGATGAACTGATGTGCTTTGTTGAATAACTAATAAAGTGATAAGTTAATAAGATAAAAATTTAATAACTAATAAAGTGATGTTATAGGGTTTCTCAATTAGATATTAATTGAAGGTAATAATAAGTCATTAACTGATAATCTACTTTATGCTATCTTTTTGTATTAATCTATCTTTTATGAAATGCGCATTTTTGTATTTTAAAGTTATTTTATTAATTTAATTATTTAAAAAATAAAAATCAAAAGGCTTACGCCTCATTGTCTCGGGGTGTACGCCTCGCCTTGCACTTTCACCTCTGAAAACTTTGCACTAGACCATGTAACTATTGTCAATTCTATGTTCATATTATTTTAGAATTGAATAGATAAGTGTAGTGGGGTTTTCCCCGAGCTAGGGAAATCACACCCGAGCACGTGTGATGTGCGAAAGGATACAGGAAGCACCATGTTGGGGTGCATAGTAGAGGATGACACCGACTTCTTGTGAGATACGTGGCAGCTGGGGAGCGTCACAGAAGGATGTGTAAGAGTTGGACACGTGGTAACACAATAGCACCATGAGAGAGTGTGAAAGGCCAACCAAGGGGCAGAATGAAGTTAGGGTGTTACGCGGTACGGTGCGGTAGCCAAGCGAGCTAGTTATGGATTTTGGGGAAAAAGGAGAACCCAAAATTGGGTTTCTCTCTCTCACACTTTGTATTTATATGGACGAGTAAAAGTACAAATATACCCCTAAGTAACAAATACATCACAAAGTGAACCCTAACTTAACACTCCCCCTCAAGTTGGTGCAAAGATATCTATCAAGCCCAACTTGAACACAATGGGCTGAAAGATCTTACTAATGGGGTGAAAGATCTTACTACTAAGCCCCTTCGTAAATATATCAGCTAACTGGTCCACAGACCTTACAAACGGCATACATATAAAACCCCTAATCAGCTTCTCCTTTATGAAATGCCGATCAATTTCTATATGCTTCATTCTATCATGTTGCACAGGATTATGAGCAATATTTATAGTCGCTTTGTTATCACAATAAAGCTTTCATAGGACCACCATCAGAGATTCCCAAATCCTTTAACAAGATTTGGAGCCACAAAAGCTCACACACGCCATGAGCCATTGCCCTATATTCAGCTTCTGCACTCGATCTAGCTACCACTGACTGCTTCTTAGACGACCCACAAGTCTTTGATAGCTCTCTTTATCTGTATGCTGTCCAACATCTTCACTAAGATGATGATTCGCCTCAATAGGAGAGTCTGTAGGTTTGCATCCCAACATAACTGTTTCTTCCAAAAGATCAAGAATATAAGTTTGGGAGATAAAAATGCCTCTATCAGATTGGGCCACCTCCATCCCAAAAAATTATCTCAAGGATCTTTAGTCTTTAATCTCGAACTCTTGAGCAAGACGAGCTTTAACACTGAGTATTTCATCAACATTAATGTCTATCATGAATATGTCATCCACATAGACAATAAGAATAGCAAATCTTATAATTACCTCCCTTGATGAACATAGTATGATCTGCATGACTCTGTATCCAAATCTCAACATAGCTTTGAGAAATTTGTCAAACCAAGCTCTAAGTAACTGCTTTAATTCATAGAGGGCCTTTCTCAATTTACACACCTTCCCTTGAGTAACAATAACAGTGAAAGAGAAACCTGGTGGTATATTCATGTACACTTCTTCTTTTAAGTCACCATGAAGAAATGCATTTTTTTACATCAAATTGTTAAAGAGGTCAATTCAAAATAGCAGCACAAGAGAGCAAAGTCCGAATAGAGTTCATCTTTGCTACCGAAGCAAAGTTTTCCTCATAGTCGATACTGTATGTCTGAGTGTAAAGCCCTTGGCAACAAGTTTCGCCTTGTATCTCTCAACCGTTCCATCTGCTTTATGTTTTACTGTGAACACCCATTTACAACCCACTGATTTCTTTCCCTCCGGAGGAGACATTAGTTCCCAAGTGCCATTCCTTTTCAAAGCTATCATCTCTTCTACCATAACTTCTTTCCACTTAGGTATTATGAGTGCTTCCTTCCAGCTCTGTGGGATAGATATAGAAGAGAGAAGGGAAACAAATGCACAATACGAAGGGGATGAACAATCATATGAAACAAACTGTGAGATGGGATGTTGAGTACATGTTCTAACTCCTTTTCGGATGACTCATTACCTGATGAGTCAGCCGAAGAATCAGAAGCTGGAATTGGAGCCGGAGAGGTGATAGTGATTGGCAAGGTGGCATCGCACAGGCAGGCTGTCCCTTTTTTCAGTTGAGAAAACTTGTACAAGTTAGGCAACCTATGCAGGTAAAAGCCTATCGTCGTTAACATCTAGACCAATCATGTCATGTTCTACTCTTTCTTCAAATATAGGTTCTTCTCTAGAGTTTTCCTTCTCCCCCTCACCATAACAAGGTATTGGAAAGTAAGACCATGACTCTTGATCATAGGATGTCAACATCTCTTCCTCTTCCTCCATATTATTCTCCCCTTGAAGAGATGTAGGGGAGAGAGGGTAAAAAGAAGTTGTTTATTAAAAATTGACATCCATAGAAACAAAATGTTTACGGGAGTGAGGTTTATAGCATTTATATCCCTTTTGGGTAGGAGAATAGCCAAGGAAAATGCATTTACGAGCCTTGGGATCTAACTTGCCACCGGGATGTTTAGGAGTATGGACAAAATACACGCAACCAAAAACTTTGGGTGGAAGGGAAGAGACTGAACACTGAAGACCTATGAGGGAGAAACGTAAGAGAAATTTTAAACTGAAGAACACAAGATGACATGCAATTGATAAGATAAGCTGCAGTAAGAACAACTTTGCCGCAATAAAATTTTGGGACATTCATGGTGAACAAGAGAGAACGGGCTACCTCAGCAAACGATTTTTGCGTTCAGCAACCCCATTCTGCTGTGGAGTGCCAATACAAGTCATTTGAAAAAGAATGTCATACTCACTAAGATATGCTCGAAAATGCCCATCAAGGTACTCAGTCCCATTATCACTATGAAGGATTTTAATGTTAGTGTCAAATTGAGTACGAAGCATCTGATGAAAAGATTTAAAGCATAAAAAAACTTCATTTTTGGACCGAAGTAAATACACCCAAGTGACACGAGAATAACAGCCAATAAAAGTGACAAATAATCGATAACCAGAAATAGAAGTAACATGGGAAGGACTCCAAATATCAGAATGGATAACACTTCTTTGATTAATAGGAGCGTAAAAAGAGCGTTAATGTTTAGCCAGCTCACAAGTTTCACAAAAAAACTAACTCCTAGTACATTGCTTAGTTAAGGTAGGAAAAAGTTTTTCTAAAATCCCAAAAGATGGGTGATCGAATCTGCGATGCCGCTGATGCAATAAAGGAAGAGCTGAACTCGTATTTGTTTCAAGAGCTTGACCCAATGACAAGGGTGTAAAAGATGGATGGGGTGCAGGCTCCAAAAAATATAGACCACCATGGGTTTTACCATTGCCGATCATTCTCCCCGTATCCAGCTCCTAAAAGACATAATGTGTAGGAAAAAAAGTCACGGAGCAATTCAAGGAATGGGTAAGACTACTAACAAAGAAAAGGTTAGTAGAAAAATTTGGAACATGGAGAACGGACAAAAAAGAAATGGTTGGAGAGTAGCGAATGAAACCTTTTCGTGAAATAGCAGATAGGGAACCATCAGGCATCAGCTACTCCAACCTTATCCTTACCAGAATACATAGAGTAGGAGTAAAAAAAAGAAAGAGCAACTTGTCATATGATCTGTAGCACCAGAATCTATTATCCAAGGAAGAGAGGAGGAAGCAATAAATGCACTAGCTGAGATACTTGTGTGAGCAAAGTATGAGGATGTAGTGGAAGTAGAAGCTGTGGAAGATGGCCTAGCCATTAGGTGCCTGAGAGTTTGTAACTCCCCTTGAGAAAGAGTACCACCACTTTGGGAAATATTAGGCATGAGAACTTGCAAACGAGCACCAATAGGGTCAGGCAACATGTCAACAGTAGAGTCCGAAACATGTGCATGAGAATGCACAGGACCACCACATTGACTACTTCCTCGTCCACGAGATTGGCGCCCATGTAACTTCCAACAAAATTCCCTCGTATTCCTGGTTTTGTTGCAATAATCACACAGGAGCAGTTCTTTATCAACAGAGCTACTTTTACCACCAAGCTGACCCTAGGTAGACTTACCATCCCGTGGAGTGGGAATGGCAATCAAGGCAGGGTGATCTAGAATTGTTGGACCATCACACTCCGTCTACTCTCCTCCTGTTGAACGCATGAATAGGCCTCTCTTAGATTGGGAAAAGGAATACGGCCCAACACTTGCACACGAATTAGGTCATATATCATATCAAGGCAAGCAAGAATGTCATAGATGCGCTCCTTGTCAACCATCTGTTGGAAAGTAGTTGCATCAGCAGTACAAACAACTTGAAACCCTTGATAATAATCAAGTTCTTGTCACACTCTATTCAATTCAACATAATACTCAGCAGATCAATTGTGTTGATCCAACTTGCAGAGTTTCTTTCTCAACTCAAAAGCCTAAGCATCATTACCTTTTTGGAAATAGGTTTGGGTTATAGCAAGCCAAATCGTATAAGGTGTGTCTAGAAGCAAAAAGGTATAGCAAATGGTAGGAATCATAGAGTTAAATAGCCTAGTCATGGCTAAAGCATTTTGCCAAGTCCATGTCTCCAGTTCTGGTCCAGGAGCTGTTGGTTTTTGAACAGGGCCTGTGATGAAGTTCAACAAGCCACGAGTAGTAATAGCCAAAATAAAGGTGTGAGACCAAAGTAAATAGTTGGAACCATCCAACTTAATGTGGCAATATCCAGAGAATAGTTATCCAGAGACCCAACACAACTCAACTCTTTCTTCGTACCAGTGGAAGCATTTTTGGGATCCTCCGACATATTAACAGTAACAGAGTACGAATGGTTTGTCAAAGAGAACAAGATAGGTAATTGAAAGCCTCCAAAAAATGGATTAAAGAACACCCAAACTTTGAACAAACCTTAGAGATCAGGCCCAGTCGATTTTGTGGTCACCAAAGTCTGTTTCGGACGTGATCGGTGATGATCCAGTTGATTTTCAACAGAAACGAGAGTACCTAGACCCTTAACGATCCCAAATCAAGCCTAGACAAACCACCGACAACACAAACAACCTGAAACGTACCTGTAAGTGGTTACCCAGTGGGTTTCGGAGGCATATACAAGTTGTCAAGGGCAAACGAGAGTCATACGGCGTCAGAAATGGTCGGGAACGGTTGGAGAGACATCATACAACGTCAGACATGAGCAAGGACGACTAGAGTGACGTCGTACGGTGTCAGAAAGTGATCAACTAAGGTAGTCGATCATGGGTTTTTGTCGCCAGAGGTAAACGATCGTGGCTCTGATACCATGTGGATTTTGGGGAAAAAGTAGAACCCAAAATTGGGGTTCTCCCTCTCACACTTTGTATTTATATGGACAAGAGTAAAAGTACAAATATACTCCTAAGTAACAAATACATAACAAAGTGAACCCTAACTTAATAGTAGTAACCATACAAGTATGAACCAAGTTATGCCGACCAACGAGATGGGCGGTTGGGTCATTCTAGAATGCTCTGGAATAAGCTCCTTGCATGATAAGGGCGGATCCCACGAATAAGAGAATGATATTCCGCCATAATGGGCAGAGATTGAGTTAATATATGGAACGAACTTCCACATAGAGGAGGATTCCTAACGAGGTAGGGTTTCCTAACGAATTAGGGTGCTTGGGGAGCAAGCAAGACGAAATCTATAAATACAAGGTGCAACCTATTGAAAGGTACATTGTTATCAGCAATTGCATTACTCACGTGAGTCAGATTTCCAGTATACGTGATACTAAATTAGGCATCGGAGGGCCCAGTGATTTAAAAGTGTGAGGCGAAGATGAGGCGACAAAGCCCGTAAAAGACAAGGTGAGTGCCTCATTGAAGCGAGGCAAGCGTTTAAAACAAAAAAGATAAACTACATAAATGGCAAATATTCACTCCTTAACATCATCATATTGCATAATAATCAACAATCCAACATATAAATACTAGTAAAAAATACAAAATGCGCTCATTCATAAAATGAGAACAATCCACATATTCCAAACAAGGAATTAAAGTTGAACGGAAGTATAGAACCACCAAACACTAAACCAAACCAAACCGAGCCTTAAGTCACAATCATTTGGGGTCGGCTACATGAATCCTTTTTCTCCATTGAGCTCTGTCAAGAGCCATTTGTGCACACAAACCTACTCTACTCATATCGTTGCGTACCACAGCATCTAAAGTCAATTTAGGTCTACCCCTCCCCGTAGCATTGCTACCCAAAACTATCCTATCTGCTCTCTTAACTACTGCATCTCCTGGTCTACGGTAGACATGCCCAAACCATCTTAGCCTATTTTCCCTCAACTTCTCTTCTATGGGTGTTACACCTACCATCTCCCGAACCGTTTCATTTCTAATCCTGTCTCTTCTAGTCTTACCACACATCCACTTCAACATTCTCATTTCTGCTACACTCATCTTGGTCACCTGTTGTTTCTTAATAGGCCAACATTCTGTCCCGTAAAGCATCGCTGGCCTGATGGCAGTTTCATAAAATTTTCCCTTCAATTTTATGGGTACCCTCTTGTCACACAGTACACCAGTAGCGCTCCTCCACTTGAGCCACCCTACTTGAATCCTATGAGTCACATCATCGGCAATCTCTCCATCCCTACTAATGATTGATCCTAAGTATTTAAAATGAGCACTCTTAGGTATCTCCTGGTCTTGGATCACTCTTTCTTCGTGCGCACTGCTGGTACCACTAAACTTGCACACCATATACTCAGTTTTACTCCTACTTATTCGGAAACCCTTTGACTCTAATGCTTCCCTCCAAATTTCTAGTTTCGTATTAACACCTCTAGCGGATTCATCTACGAGGACAATATCATCTGCAAACATCATACACCATGGGATATCCTCATGGAATTGTCTAGTCAATTCATCCATAACTAATGCAAAAAGGTACGGGCTCAAGGCTGACCCTTGATGCAATCCTACAGTGATTGGGAATTCACTCGTTTCCCTTACTGGTGATCGAGTGGTAGTGACAGCACCTTCATACATGTCTCTAATCACCTCGATATACCCTTTGGTCACTCCCTTTCTCTCCAGAACCCACCATATGATGTCTCTAAGCACCCTATCATAAGCCTTTTCTAAGTCTATGAAAACTATATGGAGATCCTTCTTCTTTGCTTTATATTTTTCTACCATTCCTCTTAATAAGTAGATAGCTTCCATGGTTGATCTACCAGGCATGAACTCAAACTGTTTCTCTGACACCGTAGTCACCACCCTCAAGCGATGCTTAATAACTCTTTCCCACAGCTTCATCATATGACTCATCAATTTAATACCTCTATAGTTGTTGCAGCTTTGGATATCCCATTTATTATTATAGATAGGTACTAGAGTGCTCCTTCTCCATTCGTCGGGCATCTTCCTCGTCATAATAATCTTGTTAAACAACTTCCTCAACCAAGTCACCCCCAGGTCACCTAGACTTTTCCACACTTCAATAGGGATACCATCTGGTCCTAAGGCCTTACCCGGTTTCATCCTTTTCAAAGCTTTGACTACTTCGAATTTTTGTATTCTCTGATAAAATTCATATTCTATATTCTCGCCAGGTTCATACTCTTCCTCCCCCCCAAAGCCTCCTTCATGTTTCTCATTTAACAACTTCTCGAAATACGACTTCCATCTATCTTTGATCGCCTCGTCTTTTATCAACACCACCGAATCAATATCTTTTATACACTTAGAGACATAGCCAAACGATTAATGGCAAACAAATCTAGCGGCATGCATAGGCATTAATCATCATCCTTAGTACCAAGAAATTCATCATCATCATCATCATCATTTGATTTACATCCTTCCACATCTTCTTCTTCATCCGTATCTCCTATTTCATATTCATCCCAGTCTTCATTCTCATCATCTACAAGATTGTATAAAGATGTCTTTCCTCTTGAAGCCCTTGGAGTTGGTCTTGCCTTTGTCGCGGTAGTTGTTGGGATAGAAGAAGTTGCTTTATGAGTTGACCTAGTAACTTTGCTCGGTTCTTCAACTCCACTAGCCCTCACAACCTCATCCCAATTCAAATCTTCACCCTCAAATAACCTCCTCCAATTTCCCAATCAACCATTCATTGCTCTCATCAATGTTGTTCAAGGAAATCGGGTCAAGTTTGCCACAATTTGCATATCGACGCCTCAATACTCTATTGTACTTAACAAACACCAAGTCATTGAGGCACTTTTGATCTAGCTTATTTCTTTTTTTGGGGTGAAGCTACAAAATAAACGTTAAAGGGATTTAAGATTATATCACACACCTTAAAAACAACTAGAACCCCTTAATGTAATACTCACATGCTCAAACACTCTCCAGTTTCTCTCACATCCTGATAAACTACAAGGCTAAGGATTTTGACGGCAAATTTTTGCAAATCTGGAGTATCACGACCAAATGTGGACCACCACTCAACTGCCACATTATAACGATATAACTAATAACTAATTGGCGCAGGACAAACATTAAGGAACAAAGGCGTATATATGTACTAGACTACAAGGAGTAAGAAACTTTGTGATCCCCTGTTGTCCTTGTAGTTCTTTGCCTAATTGCCATGGAATTTCCAAAGAGTCCTTCCGCCAGCTCATATCTTGTTATTTGATAGAGAATCTCATCTTGGGTCTCCTCACATGGGACGAACTTTTCTATACACTCCATCACACTTTTAAATACCTCTTTATCAGCTTTCACCGCCGCAATATCTTTGTAAAAAAATTCAGGGTTCAAATAAGAAGCCAACAGCATGCAAAGGTTGATACAATTGCACATTCCACCACCAATCAATGATTTCAAACACATCCTTATACTACAGATCTGACAAGCCACCATAGTTGCTCCAACAAAGACTTCATATGGGGGTTGTATAGCACTGTTGACACAGATGCCGTTCTGAAGCAACATCATTTGAAAGAACCCGATCTATAGACGTAATATTCACCCAAAGAAGAAAATAAAAACTCTCACAAAAAGGATAGACAAAACTCTCATAGTTAAAGACAATTCAATGATCTAAAGAAACAAGAGAAAAACAAACCAAAAAGAGAGAGATTGGGAGAGAGAACTAGTATCATGGCCTTCCCCTCCCACTGCCGTATTAGGGTTGTGAAACCCGAGGGGGGAGGGGAAGCGAGAAGAAGGTAAATGTGGCGGCTAGGGTTTTGAGAGAGAGAGAGAGAGAGAGAGTCCTATTTGCCTTGTTGTTTCATATTATGATTGATTTGTGGTACGTCTACGTCATACTCCCTCCGTCCACTTTTTAAAGTCCAGTATTCCATTTTGGACTGTCCCTTAATAAATGTTCATTTTGTAATGTTAGTGGGTAAAAGTTGGTACATTTTTCATTTTGCCCCTAAAAGTAGATTCCATTTTGAAAAGTTAGTGAGTAAAAGTATAATAATGATGTCTCCATAGAGGGTAAATAGGGAAAGTGGAGGTAAAAGTTGATGTGAAAGGTGTAATGATGATGTTTTCATAATAAGTTAAAGTTACGAAGCGGGATACTTAAACAGGGACGGACGGAGTAGGAGCTAATGAATATATATTCTGCAAGACATTCTCAGGTAACTTGATGATTCTTTTTGTGAGTGCAGCTGCATCAGTCAGTGACACCTGAAGACTTGGAATCTGCTTCTAATTCACAACATGCAAAGTAATAGGCTGAGTTTTGTGGGAAGCTTCTTGTTATCTTATTTCAGAACTGCAATGCCTGGCTCTTGCTTTGGCACAAAGCCTTCTCCCTTTGTGCCCACACGAACATTTGCAATCTGAAGACTTTCTCTGCTGCGTTTCAATGCCTATAGTTTGAATTTCGCATCATAACTTTTGCTTCATACACCACCCATCTCCTGAGGTTTTATTTTTCTGATTGTGTACTCCTAAAAGATTTATTAGATGTATTGTTCTAATGGGTCCATTGTTTTATAATTGCATGGCCCTACTGAGTGAAAAAATTGCGTAAAAATTGTTAGCTTCTTGGGACGTTATTTTTATGACCTCTCTCTCTCTCTCTCTCTCTCTCTCTCTCAATAAATTAACCTCTTCAACAGTTAAGTGGGATCATCTCTTGATAATTTTGTGGAGGATTATGAAGACATGAAAATGGTAAGAAGAAAGAAATCAATTAATGTTTTCTTTAGTTTTTCTTTTGTTTCATGAATTATCCAAAAACGACGTAACCTTTTTCTAGTTTCTGTATATGACGTAGCAAATTAGATCCTTGCTTTTCTGGTTGCAGATTTTGCTAATGCAAGTTTATTAAAAACAAAATGTGATACTAGAAAGCATTACGTTGACAGGATGCAAGCAAAGTACGATGCCATCTTTCCAGTAATGGTCCCATGAGCATCTGATCTTCACTCCTTCCATATAGAAAGCAAGATGCTTTTCAGAATTCATCGCTTAGCAGAATCAATAGGAGTGTGTTTTTTGTGTGTGTGTGTGTGTGTATGCGTTGAATTGGCATCACTTTCAGCACAAGATTGTTACCAATCTCATTTTCAAGGCCAAGTTCTGGCATTTTTTATTCCATTATCTACCACAATAGGCACATATCGATATTGGGAGAGCAATTGAGAAGAGAAATTTTGGTTAGTGCATGAGTCCTCCCTCCATTTTGATGAAAAGAGGTTAATTATTACTATCCAATCTCGGACTAATGCTGAGAGCAGATGGCACTTTGTCGTTTTTTATTACAACCTCTGAAGTCTATGAACATGCCACGGATAAACTTGGTTACGCAAAAAATTACCAGGAGTCTATGCAACTGATGAATAATTTTATGTCCAACTCAAATCAGATTTTCACCTCTCTCTAAACTTTTCATCAGTTAAGGCTACGCAGAAACTTCTTCCACTGGGGGGGGAGGGGCGCCTCCTCCCCTTGGGCCTCCTTGTCCCTCTCCTTCCTCCCTTTCCTCATACACCCATGTCCGTGCATCTCCGCCTCCACCACCGCCATTCGGTTCCTGGGATCCACATCTGGGGGATTTCGGTTTTTGCTTAACGGCTAGGCGTGGCAATGGGTGATGGTGGCGGGACACCTACTGGGTCTCCGGGTTTGTGTCTAACAGCTAAGGTTTGGTCCTCGTGTGTACCGACGATCCAGGATCCAGTAGATCTACGTTTTTGGCGAGGTTTTGTTGGGTTTGTGTGGCGTGTGGTTAGTGGTGTGTGGTGGTTCTATTTTTTTTGTAGGTGGTGGTTGGGGGTTTGGCTAGAGTTCGGTGGTAGCGGCTTCTAGGGGTGGCTCTTGGTGGCTCTGCCCTTGCAGTTCTAGTCGTCTTCCTACCTCAAACTAGGCTTGGCCCGTTCGGGGCTGGGCTGGGCCCGTGTTCAACTGATTTCCATAGGTTTTCTATTGTCTTTTGTGTCGAGGTCCACCATTCTGAGATGTCTGGTGTTTGGATACGTGCTCCACATTTGCTAATCCATGTATTTTTTGGTGTGAAGCAGGCAGTGGCTCCTGTAGAGGCATAGCTCCTGCTTATGTAATGGCTCCATATTAGAGTTTTCAACTATGCTTTGCAGCTTTGGAGTTCGATGAAGTCGTCTTCATATTAGAGTTTTCAACTATGCTTTGGAGTTCGATGAAGTCGTCTCAGATTTGGATCGGCGGTGTTTTCTGTTCCACTGTGTTAGTTGGTTATCAGTTGCCATTGTATGGCTTGCTCTGTAATTGGATTATCTGTAGATGCCGTGTGACGGATATTAATGAACTGGTTTGGTCTTCCAATTGAAAAAATAATAATTAGTTTTTCATCTAATATTACATTTTGACCTTGTTGATGTTATGAATTGGAATTGGGCACTATAAAGCAACCCCATAAAGCTTTGATAAATGCAGTACAGAATTAGATGCCAAAACTTGAACTCATAATCGTTGATAAGATGATTTATTCGTGTGATCTTTAAAAACTTGAGAACAAATGTTCTTGAGCTGAATTCAACCCTTTAGCACTTGTATGCTGTGTGCGGATCTTTTTCACGAAGAAAAATGAAAAAGGTGAAGGAGAAGATTGGGAAAAAAATATAATTGCACAATCTCGTTTTATTCATTACTCCCTTTGTACCAAAATCTTTGAACTTCTTCGATATTTTTGATATTTGTATCATTCTTTAAGCTCTTATATCTTTCAATATAAATATCCAAAAATATGCAATATAGATCTTATTTGATAGTTCTCAATTAAATCTATAATATAAAGTTTTCAAAATTATAAAAAATATCATAAATTGAGAGATATGAATGGCGCAAATATCGAAAAAGACCAAAAATTTTAGGACGGAAGGAGTATTTGTTGTGAATGAAATCTTCTGTCCTTTCACGTATAAAAAGACGCAACAGGAATTAATGGATGAATTGGACCTTTAATAATACCTCAACAACCCAAAAAAAAAAAAAAGGAAAAAAGAATCAAAGAAGAATCTCTGCACAACTCGAAGTCGTGATACCGAGTGGCGTGAGAAGAACGCTAGAGAGAGAGAGAGAGAGAGAGAGAGAGAGAGAGAGGTACCACAACACCCCCCTCTTTTTTTCTTTCCCTCTACTACTCTTCCTTCCTCCTCTTAGGGAAAATGCTATGATGCTCCCAAGTGGTATGGGAGCATCATACTCCCAATGAATTACAGGCAACACTTACCATTCACTAAGACAACACTTACCATTCACTAAGGCAAAACTTACCACACCTACCTGTTCTGTGGTAAGTAATCCTCTATTTTTTAGGTCAAAACCGCTTCGTTTTTAACAAAACCACCCTATTTTTAGTTTTTGATTTTGATCTAAGGGCTGTAATTTATCTATTTTTAATCCAATGGCTGTAATTCATTGGGAGTATGATACTCCCATACCACTTGGGAGCATCACAGAAGTTTTGTCCTCCTGAGTCACCCATCACCCAGACTCTCTCCTCTCTTTCTGCTATGGTTGAATGTTGGTCGATACTCTCATCCTCAGGAGAGATGATCTCCCACCACTCATCGTTTTTGGACGTTGGTGACCCATATTAGGTTTTTAGATTTGGGGATTTTTAGTCTTCAGATTCGATCAGCCTTGACAACAGATCCGTGAATTCTTATGCAATAGCAATAGTGGCACCTAGTAGTTTTAATTGCAATGGGACGAATGGACGTTGAGCCTTTAACTGCCAGTGAGAATCTTTCATCTTCCTCCGGCCACATCTACATGTGGACCAGTGGTCTCCATCAACCCGGATGTCAATTTTGACGAGATCTTTATTTTGTTGTTCTTTGTTTTTTCTTATTTTGTTCGAATCTTTTGAATTCTTTGTTTATTTTCTGTCGTTGTAGTTGTACTAGCTCTTTTCATTTTCATTTTAATATAAATGGGACAAACTCCTGTTCGTTAAAAAAAAAAAATACTTTTAGTCATGAAAATCAACTTACATTTTCTTTCCCCATCAGTTTCTCACAATTTGATGGAATTCCCAGAATCAGAGAGAGAGAGACTTGGGGGTTGAATATGGAAGAAAAATTATTCTATGATCTCGCAAGGGTACTGTCCCATGGTACTCCAAATTTATTTTTCACCACACGTCTTATAGTGCATAAAATGAAATTAGTGCTAGCATGCATCGAACAAGGTACCAAAAAAGTATTAAACTATATTATCTTTTTTTTATCACTAGCGTTAAACCCATTTAATACACGGGCAAAAAAAAAATCAATAAGATTTTTTATCCAGTGTATTGCAAGGCCACAAACGCTAGTACTCTATAAGTACAAGATCTCCACGCGTAGTTATGAGGAAGAGATGAGATGGGAACAGGGTGGTCGCAAGATGAAACTCCACAGGTTCGGGAAGAGTCTCTTCCACAAATTACAGAACAAGGTAGCCCGAGGAATCCAATAATTTCACGCAGCACTGAGAAAGATTCTTCAAGGGTTAGAGATTCAACACCACCGGAAGTAAAGCTGCCTCACAACTACGAAGCCATTGTCAAACATGTAGACTCACCTTTTGACGATCCCCAAAAATGTATAACCACTCCACGGAGTTCTTAAACCAAGAAAAGAAGGCAAGTTTCAATTTTTTTTGTGGTTCCCAAATAGAATTTCTAAAACATTTCCAACAGCAAAAAAAAAAATGCAAGTTTCATTTTCCACCAAGGGGAATATTTACAAAACATGATCCCCAAAACCAAACCCCAACAAGAGTGAAAGAGGACGGCAAGTTTCATTTTCTCACACTTGGATGGATTTCCACGGTCAAATAGTGATATCTCTAAAACTAGTTTAACAAGCGTAAAAAAAGGACGGCAAGATTCAAATTTTTTTTTTTTACTGTTTGACAATTTCTACAACTCAAGAATGATCTCCAAAACCGGTTTCCAACGGAGTACCAAAAAAAAAAATTTGTAAGTTTCATATTCTCACACTCACACAAGAGTCGTATCTCAAAACCAGTTTCCAACAAGCGTAAAATGCGGATGCAAGTTTCAATTTTTTTTTGTGTGTGTGTGGCAATTGGAAGAAATTTCTACCACCACTTTCTGACAACAGCAGAAAAGGAATGCAAGGTCCATTTCTCACTTTTCCAGGGAATATATACAAACACGCATGGATCTTCAAAACAAGCTTCCACTTAGAGTTACAACATCAGAAGCAGAGGTAGGACTAGCCAAGGGCTTTGTTAAACTAGTAACTCCATAGATAAGGGTCCTTTTTGTGTGTGTGAGGTTAGTACTTAGTAAATAAATTCCGCAAGAGTTTGAGCTCTAAGGCAGTATCCATCCAATCTTCTGAATTAACATCACCATAGACATCCAACCTCAATTTTCACTGTTGATTTGTATATGATACTTTGAACAATTATTATCCTTACATCATTAGCATCGATATTCTCTTCTGATTAACATTTTGTTTTTGTATGCAGAAGTATTGGGTTGATCGGAAGTCCAGCAGCAACTGCTTCATGTTATTTGCAAGGGATCTCTCAATCACTTGGGCTGAAGACAACCGCTATTGGCACTGGTCCTATCTCAAAGAAGCAAGGTAATAACTACAAGGGTTTACCTTAAGTTTTATGGTTCCTCATAGATTTTCTTACATTGATAAACAAACCCATCCAAAAATCCAAGAAAATGGAGGGAAAATCTGAACAAGTTGCCAGCAATCCAATATCCAAAACATGGCCTATGGTGATCCATCATCCATGACTATGATAGGTCGCCCTAGAACTAGCTCTGCAACCAAATTCCAATCCATGATCCAAAATCTTGATTTGTGGAGGGAAAAGAGATCGGAAGAGGAAGATACATGTTTTTTTTTTCTATTTTTTTTTCCAGCACTCTAATATCCAAATACAACCTATGGCTATGGAGCACTGACACACCTAAGTGTGTCGTTGTATGAGTGTCTAACACGCTAAATAAATGAATAAGCCGGATAAACGGCGGGGAACGCCACGTGGTGTGTCCATTTATTTTAATTAGTTTTCTCCGATTGACAGGAGGTTGTCTACCATGTCCCAGGTAGAACACGTGTGGGACACTGCATGGTAGAGTTTACAATTTAACAAAGCTCTTTTGGGGGTTAAACTTCAATAATCAATATTACAAACCTGGGATAAAACTTTTAAAAAGAAAACAGTTATGTGCGTTTATGACCGAGCCCGAAACCAACTATTTCTTTGCCTGGACCTAGTTAGTTCAGGAACCAAATTCCAATCCTTGAGAAGGATACCCCCAACCTGCACACCAAAGAGTTGATGATGTAAAATCCAATTTGATAACCATCAAAGTCGTGCGGTCAACCCTTGCTCCAGAATCCTCCTACCAATTCAATAATAGTCGTGCGGTCAACCCTTGATCCAGAATCCTCCTACCAATTCAATAATGTTTTGTTTGTTTCTGTTTCACAGTGATGTGTTTGTTGATGTTGCTGAACTGCTAAAAGTTTGCTGGCTGGAAATTCAAGGAAAATTTGAGATGGTAAACCTCTCACCAGGAACCGTTTATGAGGTGGTGTTTTTGGTCATGCTGAAAGATCCCGCTTTTGGGTGGGAAGTTCCAGTGAATGTTAGGCTCATTCTCCCTGATGGAACAACTCAACAGCATGAAGAAAATTTGATGGAAAAGCCAAGGGGACAATGGATAGAAATTCCAGCAGGGGAGTTTAGGACATCTTCTGAAAAAATTGGAGACATTCAATTCTCCCTCTATGAATGCAAAGCTGGGATGTGGAAGAGAGGTCTGGTCATCAAAGGTGTTGCCATTCGGCCAAAAGCCTAAAGCTTTAGAACTACCAAGAAGTACAATACCCATTCTTATTCAGATTTTGATTTAGACATTGTGACCTAGCATGGTAGCAAGTGCTATATAATGCTAGTTCCGTGGCCCGGGTTCGTACTACAAGGATCCATCTCTTTGCAAAAGTGAAAGTAATAATGCCTACCTACTATCGCTTCCAAACCCCACTATAAATGGAAGCCTCTCGAACTAGGCACAAGACATGTAATAAATATAATCATAACCTGAGGTTGGACAATAATAAAGGTCCATTCTCGGACAAATGCTTCACTTTCTTTTTCATGCAAACTTACAGATCAAGTTGCCATCTAGCCCTTTAAATTTTTCCATCTTCTTTTCATGATCGGTTAAAAGTATCCAATTCAAAATCCCTTGGCAATGAGTTCAGAGACCACTTAGGCTTGTATACTAGTACTAGAAGTGATAATTAAACAATGTGGGACAACCTTAATACTCCTATGTGCGACCCTAGAATCATACTGGAGAGGTATACAAAGGATTCATGGGTCTCAATGAAAGAAAGAGCTTTTATGACACAAAGGGAAAATCAATCTGGGGAGTCTTTCTTAAGCCTTGCTTTGAAATCCTAAAAGCATCTGATTCAAAACCAATTGACAATCAATGGGGATATCACCCAGACTCATATTCTTGTGTTGGAAGTGATAATTAACCGATGTGGGACACACTCTGAAATTAGGGGTGCAAATGAGCTAAGCTTTGTAGCGTTCGAGCTTGGCTCGTTTACTAATGAGCCTATAGCCTAAAACTCGAGCTCGAGCTAAAAAACGAGCCCTTAATGAGTCAAGCCAGGTTCATTTACTAAATGAGCCTCTATAATCGAGCCGATCCTATACAAACGAAGACGAGCCTAAAACTCAAGCTCGGCCTGATTGCTAAACTAGTCGACCTGAGCCAGGCCTCAAGCAGCTCGGTTCGTTTGCAGCCCTATCTAATAAGAACGCTAGCAGCTTTCCCTAGTTTCCCAGACAGTCATTGTGTGTATGTGTATACTTAAAAAAATATATAGATATATGATAATGGGAAGTTCAAGAGACTGAAGAACTGAATGGCTCAATGGATAAATGTTTTCCGATGCATTCATTTGGTTTCAAATTTGAAATTCAGCAAACCAAACCAAACCAAACCAAACCGAGCCTTAAGTCACAATCACTTGGGGTCGGCTACATGAATCCTTTTTCTCCATTGAGCTCTGTCAAGAGCCATTTGTGCACACAAACCTACTCTACTCATATCGTTGCGTACCACAGCATCTAAAGTCAATTTAGGTCTACCCCTCCCCATAGCATTGCTACCCAAAACTATCCTATCTGCTCTCTTAACTACTGCATCTCCTGGTCTACGGTCGACATGCCCAAACCATCTTAGCCTATTTTCCCTCAACTTCTCTTCTATGGGTGCTACACCTACCATCTCCCGAACCGTTTCATTACTAATCCTGTCTCTTCTAGTCTTACCACACATCCACTTCAACATTCTCATTTCTGCTACACTCATCTTGGTCACCTGTTGTTTCTTAATAGGCCAACATTCTGTCCCGTAAAGCATCGCTGGCCTGATGGCAGTTCCATAAAATTTTCCCTTCAATTTTATGGGTACCCTCTTGTCAAATTTGAAATTCAGCATATTAACAAAAATGTCATGGAAATACCAATTTGAATGCAGTATCCGAGACAGAGTCCCAGACATGTCTTCAACTCAAAGACTGCCAAAGAAAGTAAAGTGAAACCAATCGATCTATTAAATCTGGCTAGACCATAGATTAGGTAGACATGGCCTTCACTAAGGCATCAATTCAAAACTATGGACCTATCTAGCTATGTATGATCATGTGAAAACTATGGAGCACGGGGTACCAATATGTGTATGGGTACGGGAAATGGCAAAACCTCAAAAAAGTAGGGTACGGCGGGGGTACGACGAATATATATATAATTTTTTTTACTTTTTTTTATTGCATAAAATGAAATATAAACCCATTTTACCAACAAAACCCCCACATTTTGTGTGTTTGTGGTATTAATATATACTAAAAGGACATATTTTGTAATTTACCATAGTACACATATATATACTACTATATACTGTAATTGTGTAACATTTCCAGATCCAGAGAGGATTGAGAAACCCAATCGGACTTCACGCCAATTGTCGTCGTTGGTATGTCTCTCTTTGGGTTACGCTTTCTCCGGTTGAGTCTTCATGGAAAGTGGTTAGGTTTATAGTGCCCTTGAGCGTGGAGACAGAGGTCCTGCACACTTAGCACCCGTGTTAGTGCCAAACTTGGATCGTTGTGAGTTCGGAGTGGGCACTCCGACGATCAAGTTAGAATGAGAAGGAAAGCTTTTAATGAGTATGAGGGGTTTTGGGAGAAGAAAAGCATTACCTTATTCTAAAGGTGGAGCACTCCTTTTATAGGCAAAGGTAGCTTGGAGCCCAATCCACGCGTGTATACCACGCGCTTGGTGGTTTGAGCCAACATGATATAGTCAGACAGGCCTGCTCTTATCCAAAAGCCTGTCACGAGCTCTGTCCTCCATTCGTTTGCCTAGATGTGTGGTGTTGTGCCACCTTCCAACCACCTGTTAGCTCCTAGCTGTCATGCCACCTGCCTCTCCTGTCCAACTCTACCTGACTTTCTCTCCAAGTCAGGGGACAGAGGTGGCTCGATCGCAGACCGGTCACCCGATCAGTAACGCCCGGCTCTGTTCGAGATGCTCTATCAGGTATCCTTTGGTCCGGCAAGACCTCGCCATGCAATATGATGTCACCAAGTGCGACAAACATACTAAAGCTCAGGCCTTTGGTTCTTACTTTGGTCGGACGGATTCAGCTCGGCACTGGACAAACTCAGCTCAGCAGTATGAGCATCGGAGATATAATGAGCGGACTGCGCATTGCCAGTCAACCCTTGAGACCTTGGGTTTGACTGTTTATTAGAGTGACGTGGCTGTCCCCTGAGTCTTTCTCCGAGTCCGACCACCACAATAGCCCCTCGACTTCTTCCATCCCTGTTCGGAGATGGGAGGAGTTGACCAGTGATACAGCCGGTCAATCATAGGAATTCAAGTCATGGCCGATCCATTTTCTTCCTTTCGTTGCTTCTCGTAGAAGAATCGCCATGCAGTATTCATCGAGCCCTCCTATGTTTGAATGGAACGAAAAGGTGTTTTGAATCTAAGGGTAATGATGAATGTTTACGGCAGAGGAGGCTGATGGGACTGCTAGGCGCAGAGATCGAACGGTTGGGGGTGCATCTGAAGCGGTGTGGGGTGCCACGTGGCAGAAGGAGCGCCGTGAGTACGGAACAGTTCAAGCTTTCCACATGGTACCTCGAAAGTGGCCGGGGTCGTGATACTTGCTTTCCCGCACGCGACCCCCTAGGGTTCCCCCCCCACTTCGTTTACTATAAAAAGGGAAAGAGGTGGGAGAGCAACCACTTTTGCTCTTTACTCTCTCTCGCTCTGCAACTCTTGTTTCCAAGCCTTCGTTGTCCTCCAGAGCTATATCCGTTGCATCACTACTCACCGTCAACCAGTCTCAGCTTCTTCAGGTAAACTCCGTTGTCTTCGTTACCTTTTTCTTTTGTAACTTGCCGTTGTTTTCTGTTTCAAAACTCAATTTTCGTCCAAAAGCTTGGATTTTTTTAGTTTCCGTTCACCTTTTACGGCCACTCCTGGCCGTGGTCCTCCGCTTTGACTACCAACAATGGTTGTTCCCCACCGTAGCACAGCGGTGGATCTTCAAACCTTACTATGATCTAGCAAATGGAAGATCCATTTCGGGGTAGGCCTCTAGGGTTTCACCGAAGAGATTATATTGCCCCCGGCGAAGGTGTTAACCCTTCTGCCGGGGAGAAACCCTTTTGTATAGGGCCATGCTGAAGTAGGTTTCTGACAATGATACTCCTTCCCCTTTGTTTTAGGTCTTCAGCATGGTGGATTCCTCCAGTTCAGGCTTGCCGAGGGTAGATGCCGACGCATACCCAACACTTTAAGAGACTATTCGAAATTTCGGAAGGGACTACCGAATGGGTGGTAACGTGGGCTTTGACGAAAGCTCGAGCAACTTCGCTCGGCCTACCAAATAGCTTATTATCCCAGGCATCCACATCCCCCTCCAGATTGATGACAGGTCATCAAGGGATATCCTGTATGGCCGGCGCTATTCTCCGGATGAAGATGCTGAACAAAACCAGCACGCTTTTGAACGGGAAAAGGCAGAGCAAGCTGAGCGAATGGTCACTGGGGCCCAGGCTAGCACCTCCGCATCGGCGGAGCTGCCCCTGAATACGCCTGGTGGAGGAGCGATAGAGGCTCAGCCACAGCCACCAAGGGACCTTGACGTTAAACCACCTCTGCCAGCATCCCTTGGACAGATGTTGTATGCCAACTTCTATGATAAAGGCCTAGGGGATTTCTCCAACGAGTTTAGAGAGAGGTTTGAGATCTTGGCGGATGTCCTCGTGGAGAGGGTGACCATCGATAGAATCACCTTCGGCGTAGACTTCATCACCCTTCCGTTCTTCGCCATCATCGAAGGAGTACGGTTCCCTATGAGCCATTACTCCATTTCTTCATTTTGGAGGAAAAATATTTTCCAACCTATCCTCTAAACTTCTCTTCCATTCGGTTTGATGGACATTGATCCTCTAAATATAGAGGATGAAGGAAAAAATAGAGGATCTCCTCCAAATATGTGTTGAAGTTGAGAAATAAAGTGTTGATTTATAGTTGAGATAAATAATACAATTCTCTAAATCCACTTTCCAAATAAAATAGAATAATTTGATACTCTCAAATAGAGATTTAGAGGGTGTTAGATTGGAGATGCTCTTAGATGAGATTCATCAATGGGCAATGATCAAAAGAAAAGATTCATCAGCGGGTTTAAACGCTACCCCTCCTTGGGCCGGATCTGTCCATTTTCCTTGAATCAGTTCAGAGTTCAGTTCATTTGGCGCATCTGAGCCGTCCAAAATTGCAACAAATGAAACGTCTAAAAATGTTTTGGACGGCTCAGATTCAAAATGGTGTTTTTAAAATAAATATAAAAGACACTTGCTTTAAATCTGAGCATTATAAAATACTTTTGAACAACTCGAATACATCCAAATGGACAGAACTGGATCCTGGAAAATGGGCAGATCCGAGTCCCCCCTCGACGGCCAACCAGTTTCTTTGCCTTCGACCAGACACCGCAAGATCACCTCACCTCACCGCTCCTCCATCTCTGTTTTCCATATCCATTGTCCTTCTCACATCTCTCTTTTTTTCTTTTTTCTTTTTGTTTACACACTAAATCGGGAAGTCCGTAAGTAATCACAAAAAATCATGAATCCGTTAGCGATAAGAGCAGAATTTTTTTCTCCTTTGTTTTTTTTTCTGTTGAACTCTCACAAGGTAATAACCCTTGGTTCTTGTATTTGGCTTTACTAGTTTGATAAAGTCCACAAAAATTTCGAGACGCTGAAAATTTGAATCAAAAGTCTTACTAGTTTAGGCGAGTACCCAAAGATTGGTTGCAGGATCACCGGGAAAGAAAGACAGCAACGAGCACTCACAGATCGGAGCCCAGCAGAAAGACCGAACAGAAGGAAGATGGCATCGAAGAGTAAAAATGACGAGAGAACAAAGAAAATGAACGAGGAAAATACTATCGGACGAGCGTGAGCGTGGAGTGACCACCAGTACTTGAAACTTCCCGGGGAGAGGTAAATTTACAGTAGAGAGAGAGAGATGGAAGGATAAGCTTGGAGGGGGATGAGGACTTGTTTTGGTATCAATTAAAATCAATTTGGTTTGAATCTCTTTAAACCTGCTATTGCCTTCATCCGCGTACAAAAAGTGATAGACGTAAAGCGAACGGATCTCACCTTTGAGTACGCGTGCTCCCCACTACCGTCAGCCCACCGGGCGGAAATTAGATTCTCGTCGCCTGGATTTGCTTCCAAATGATCGAAGTCTCTCGGTTGATCAGAGCATCTCCAATTCATGCTCCATTTCTTTATTTTGGAGAAAAAATATTCTTCAATCCATCGTCTAAAACTCTTTTCCTTTTGGGAGGATAAACTTTAATCCTTTAAATATAGAGGATAAATGAAAAAATAGAGGATCTCGAGAAATAGAGTGTTGGGTTAGATTTGAGATAAATAGTGTAATCCTCTAAATCTACTTTTCAAATAAAATAGATTAATTGAATCCTCTCAAATAGAGATTTGGAGGGTGTTGGATTGGAGATACTCTTACATGTCGTAAGTTTAACAACAATGCTACTTGCAAATATGTTTTTGCACATATTTTGCACATACATTTTTGTGGGGCGCATATCGGGATCTCTCAAAATGATTCGAATAACTCATCTTTTTTTAAATATTTTTTGAAGAGTTTCTGTAAAAAATCGGCTCCAACGGATATCGGTAAAGGCTTTCTTAGAACTCATAGGGCAAAACAGAATGATTCGTTCAACGATTTCTGAGAAAGCCCTTATCGATATCTATTGAAGCTGATTGTTTGCAAGAACACTCCAAAAAATATTTTAAAAATGATGAGTGGTTCGGATCATTTTATGGGATCCCGATATAGGCCCCACAAAAATGTATGTGCAAAGACATATGTGTAAGAATCATTACAGTAAGTTTAATTTTGTGTTCGGAGAGTGAAATTTTTTAGAACCAGTCTACTGGCACAGCAAATCTGTACACAGATTTCTATGTGGGGCCCACTACGGGTCCCACACAAGTGATCCGAGTCGTTTATTAAGTTTAAAACATTTTTTCAAGAGCCTACGCGAAAAATTAGCTCAATCCGATTCCTAGATGTGGCAAATGGGCGAGTCTAAGCAGGTTTGGGTGAGTCAAAACGGATAACGGATCAAATATGGGCAAGTCAAATATGAGTCAAATAGTAAACGGGTTGAAACGGATTGGGTCGAATATGGGTCAAGTCAAACCCAGACCCGCCCAACCCGTTTTCCTTTTTTTTTTTTTCCCCCCTTTCTCTTCTCCCGTCCCCATTTCCCCCTCCTTTCAAATACTACTCATAATCAACTAGACTCCCTGACCTGCAATATGTACGGAACAAATCTATATAGACTTGTGTACTTCCATGTATATGTATAAACAAATCTAGTTTATTCTAGATCAAGGTTTGGAGTGGGTGTGTTGATTTGATTATTTATTCAGGTCATTGCAACTGAAGGTGAAGAGATTGAAATAGGAGCGAGAAAAAGAGGATGAGAAATCGAACGGCGGATTTTTTTGTCCTTATTCAAATTTTTTTTGCATTTGTTAGTTTGTCGTTAATTTTTGGGAGATTATTACATCGTCATGACGAGAGGAATCTGAAAAGTAAAAAATTATTATCGAAATCAATTTTTTTTGAATAAAGACGAAAAAATTGATTTCGATAATAAGTTTTTACTTTTTAGATTCCTCGCTTCATGACGATGCAATAATTCCTCCAAAATTAACGACAAACTAACAAATACAAAAAAATTTTAATTTCGATCATAATTTTTTACTTTTTAGATTTCTCTCGTCACGACGATGCAATAATTTCCAAAAAATTAACGACAAATTAACAAATACGAAAAAAATTTGAATAAGAACAAAAAAATAAGCCACTTGACTTATTTAGCCGAACATTATGTGCCCCTGTTCGCGGCGGTGTTTGCGCTGGTTGCGTCCATGTGACTGGCCGGAGGAGAAGCCACGAGAGGGAGGAGAGAGAAAGTGTGGGATTTGGAATTTGCAGAGAAGGGGGGAGAGAGAAAGTGTGGCTGGCCGAACATTAAGTGCCCCTGTTCTTGGAATTTTATGACCGGCCGGTACTTCTCCCAAAATTAAAGATTTTATTTGGGTCTTTTAATATCAATCCATTTTCAACCCATTTTTAACTCATCTAAACCCATTGAAATATGGGTTTATATGGGTTCAATTCATATTAACCCATTATATAATATGGGCGGGTTGGGTTGGGTTATAAGTGGGCGAATTGGGCGGGTTAAAAAAATATGGGTTGAGAGTGCCACCTCTACCGATACCTATAAGTGCTTGATTTAATCATCTAACTTTTCATTCAAGTTTTTAGAGAATGAAAAGTTAGACGATTTAGATCAAGTATTTATAAGTATCGGATTGAGCTGATTTTTCGCAATGGCCCTTGAAAAAATGTTTTAAACATATTAACGGTTTAAATCACTTGTGTGGGACCCTTAGTGGACTCCACATACAAATCTGTGCACAGATTTACTGTACCAGTAGACTTTCTAAATTTTTTATATGAGATCTAAAAGTTTGGGAGGGAGGTTAAGGTTGTTGGAGGACAGAGGATGAGATAAAAATGGATCTTGTGGTGGCAACAGAGAGGGACAAGAGAGATGGGAGAAGTGGAGAGGCGATGGATCCTAGAAATTTTTTCTACAATCTAGTGTAATTGTTGAGTTGAGGATGATTGAAGAAGGCAAAAGAACTTACGAGAGAGGGGAACAATCGGGTTTTTTATATATGAGTTTTGAGAAATTTTTGTGAGAGATAGCTAAGAAGAGGAAATAAGGGTATAATTGTCAAACAAAGCACACAGTCATGGCATTAAACAAATGCATCGTGGCATTATCAGCCACCGTTGTGTTATTTGATCACACTAATATATGAGATCTTGTGTATAATTAATAATTGATTAGCACCGCAAATCTAATATAATAAAAGTAGTTTTTGAACACCCTCCTATAAAATCCCAGAGTAGCCTCTGTAGGATTTCGTAAGAAACCCTAAACCCAAGATCTCATGTCAAACCATTGAAGAAAATAATTATGCCGGATGCGTACCTGTCGCCATGGAGGATGAAAACCTTAGTGCGTGGTTATTCGTCTTCCGCCTCCAGAACCCTACTCTTGATCTTGACCTTAGTCTCACACACGATGGGATGGTATGAGAAAAGAGGCTAGGGTTTGGAGTGGGGACCTTGACCACGTGTTTATAAGCCCCGGTTCCATCATAGCCCATCATAATAGATGGAACCATATCGGGCCATTTAATTGGTCTCTACATATAAAATAAGCCCGCACCACTTAACGCACGTGATATGACCCAAGTACGTGCTAATAGAGACGTGTCCATTACCCGGGTCACATTAATTGAACGATCACAACCTTATGGGTAATACCGACATCACTCAAGCCTTGTTCGACAACATACAATGTTTAATTTTATGATCTATGTAGGCCCACCAACAGAAAATTGCTAACAATCTCCCACTTGGGCCACATAGGTCATCCTGATATTAAACATTGTAAACTTTAGGAGCTCAAACTTTTGTTGTCGAAATTTATGAGTGTCATCTCAAAACAATCTGGTCCATTGAAATCATAAATATAGGATCATGGCGGCCTTTGCCATATTTATCATGACAGGACCTATCCATGGTCACAAAATACCTATGCACTCAACGACATAGATCAAGTACGGATATGTAGCATGGAAAACGCATGCAATGTGATCCTTTATCATGCCTGTTTCCAACTGGTCCAACTTTATAACTCAATAGAGTTCCTGTATTATGCATATTTTCAAGACTTCATGTATAACCACAATTTGAAAAATACGCAACTTTATTTCAGAATCATCAATAAACTGAAAGTGATCACCAAAAAAATGTCAAATAATCCATAACATGAGTAGCACAACTCCCACTAACAAAATACTTCATTAGAACTAACCACTCCTGCACGAGCAACATGCTCCTTAAACACTTTAGGTGGTAAGCCCTTTGTAAGCGGATCCGCAATCATGAGTTCTGTGCTAATGTACTCAATCGACATAAGATGATTCCGAACTCTTTCCTTAACGACAAGAAACTTGATGTCAATATGCTTCGATTTTGACGAACTCTTGTCATTCTTAGAATATAGTTCAGCAGCTTTATTATCACAATAAATCCTTAGTGGCTTCTCGATGTTACTCACTATATGAAGCCCCGAGATAAAATTCCGCAACCATATTGCTTGATTTGATGCCTCATAGCAAGCTATGAATTCAGCTTCCATGGTAGATGAAGCTATAAGTGTCTGTTTGACACTTTTCCAAGATATAGCTCCTCCAGCTAACATGAAAACATAACCAGAAGTGGATCTCCTACTATCAAGGCAACCAGCAAAATCAGAGTCTGAATATCCAACGATCTCCAAATGTTCAGATCTCCTATATGTGAGCATATAATCTTTTGTCCTTTGCAAGTATCGCATAACGCGCTTTGCTGCTTTCCAGTGATCCATGCCTGGATTACTTAAATATCTGCCAAGCATGCCAACTACATACGCAATATCCGGACGCGTACAAACTAGAGCATACATAAGACTCCCTACTGCTGATGCATAAGGGATGTCTTCCATTTGTTTTCTTTCCAAGTCATTCTTTGGGCATTGGAGCAAACTCATTTTGTCACCTTTGGCAATTGGTGCATCACATGGTGCACAACTCTGCATGCCAAATCTACTGAGCACCTTATCGATATAAGTCTTTTGTGACAAGCCAATTATACTACGTGATCTGTCACGATGAATCTGTATGCCTATCACAAAAGATGCATCACCAAGATCTTTCATTTCAAAATTCTTTGAAAGAAATTTCTTGGTTTCATGCAATAATCCTATATCGCTGCTTGCCAGTAAGATATCATCGACATACAATACTAGAAAAATGAATTTGCTCCCATTGATCTTATGATAGACACATTGATCCATAGCATTTTCCTTAAAACCAAAAGAGGAAATTACTTGATCAAACTTCCGATACCATTGACGGGATGCCTGCTTTAAGCCATAAATGGATTTCTTTAGTTTGCAAACCATGTGTTTTGATTCTTTTGTTTCAAAACCTTCTGGTTGCACCATATATATGGTTTCATCAATGTCACCATTAAGAAACGCAGTCTTTACATCCATTTGGTGAAGCTCCAAATCAAAATGAGCTACAAGTGCCATAATAATCCTAAGAGAGTCTTTCGATGATACCGGAGAGAAAGTCTCTTTATAGTCAATGCCTTCCTTTTGAGTAAAGCCTTTAGCAACAAGACGTGCCTTATATCTTTCGATATTGCCCTTCGAATCCCGCTTGGTTTTAAATATCCATTTACAACCAACGGGTTTAACACCTTTAGGCAATTCGACAAGATCCCAAACGTCATTGTCACTCATAGACTTTAACTCATCCAATACGGCATTCATCCATTTTTGGGAGTTAACACTTTGTTTGGCTTGACTGAAAGATATGGGATCATCCTCCAATCCTATATCAAACTCATGTTCTTGGAGATAAACGACATAATCACTTGAAATCGCTGATCTCCTCTCCCTATTGGATCTCCTTGGCACTTCCAATTGAGTTTGTTGGGGTTCTTCTGTATTAGTAGGAGACAACTCAGGAATAATCTGGTGGTCTGCATCCGCATCCTGTACTAATACAGGTGTGACCACATCATCAGTCTCAACATGAATCATAGGAATCTCAATATGTTCCTCCTCAAATTCAAAATTCCGGGGTTGTTGTGCACTCCCACTACTTTCAACATCCTCAATAAATTTGGCATTATCCGTCTCAATTATGGTATTTGTGGAAGGGCAATAAAACTTGAAACCCCTTGACCTTTCAGAGTATCCAATAAAATAACAGCTAACAGTTCTTGAGTCCAATTTTCTTTCGTTAGGCCTATAAGGCCTAGCCTCAGTTGGACAACCCCAGACATGGAAATGCCTAAGACTAGGTTTCTTTCCAGTCCACAACTCGTACGGGGTTTTAGCTACTGCTTTACTAGGTACTCGATTAAGAATATAAACTGCAGTCTTTAAGGCTTCTCCCCACAGGGAATCTGGTAAAGAAGAATTAGACATCATACTTCTGACCATATCCTTAAGGGTTCGATTTCGTCTCTCAGATACACCATTTTGACGTGGTGTCCCTGGCATGGTGTATTGAGGTACGACGCCACATTCTTCCAAGTATCTCGCAAAAGGCCCTGGACGTTGTTCGCCTGATCCGTCATATCTACCGTAGTATTCACCACCACGATCAGATCTAACAGCCTTAATTTTCTTATTAAGTTGATTTTCAACTTCTGCTTTATAGGCCTTAAATACGTCCAGTGCCTGTGATTTTTCATGTATCAAATACAGATACCCATAACGAGAATAGTCATCTGTAAAAGTGATAAAATACCGTTGACCATTCCAAGAAGCTGTAGGGAATGGACCACAGATATCAGTATGTATCACTTCTAAAACGTCTAAACTCCTTTTGGCACCAAATTTCCTTATATTTGTTTGCTTCCCCTTTACGCATTCAACACAGATTTTAAAATCTGAAAAATCAAGAGGATCAAGAATTCCACTTGACACAAGCCTTTCAATTCTCTCTTTCGAGATATGTCCCAAACGCTTGTGCCACAATACAGAGGAATTCTCATTAATTAATTTCCGCTTCGTACCATATTTGTCAACATGCAAAGTTTCATTAAACTTTAAGTGGGAGGCATCCAAGTCTAACCTGTATAGACTATCAACTAGATATCCAGTACCAATAATATTTGAATTTTGGAAAAGACTGAAACCTCCGTTTCCAAATGAACAAGTATAACCGGATTTGTCCAAACAGGAAACAGAAATCAAATTTCGTCTAAATGACGGTACGTAAACAGTCTCATCCAAATCCAAATAAAGACCAGATTCTAATTTAAGTCTATAGACTCCAATTGCCTCAACACGAACTTTATTGCCGTCTCCCATATAAATGAACCTTTCAGCATCACTTGGGATTCGACTCTTTATACAACCTTGCATAGACACACTAATGTGGATAGTTGCACCCGTATCTATCCACCAAGTGTTGGGTGGTACTTCAGCTAAATTAAATTCACAGCAAACAAAACTGAATTGATTACCTTTCTTTGCGAGCCACTTGTGATATTTGGGACAATCCTTCTTCACATGACCAACCGTCCTTTGGCAAAAGAAACAGGGAACACCTTTATCCTGTTTCTGTTGCACAGTTGTCTGTGAAGTCCCAGCATCTACAGTTCCCTTAACCTTAGGGTTTAATTTTCTTTTCTTAGTGCCCAAATAGCCATGAGAATGAATTGTAACATGCTCTTTCCATTTCTTAAAGTTGGAACCCTTAAGAACTGGAATATTATTCAAATTGGCAGATGTAAAAGATGCAATAACAGAAAAGCTCACAATTAACAAATATCCATCTACTTTAGTGCAATGAGAATAATAAGAGAACTTGAATATAATTATCATGCAAAACTTGATCTAATTGTAGGGGCAAACAATCAGATAAATAAAATAAAATTTGATATTTGTGTCTTTAATGGTGGGCCCTTTCGAGAAACCTAACGCATCATCATAACCAAGTCTTTGGACAGTAATTACAACATGCAAGTGGTCTTCTCATCAATAAGGCTAGTTAACATGAACAATATAAACTGGGTCTGGCCAATCAAGAGCCTTCCTTTGGGCCGACTATTGACCGCATAGACAAATTCTAAAAACTATATTATTCAAAAAAAATAACTACCTTATACCGTTTAAAATCCGGCCAAATAATAACCTTCCTTTGGGCCGATTACTATCCGCATGGATCTAAACGTAACTTTATGTAATCCAAAACTTTTATCTTTAAGTTTACGAAAATCTCCGTGACAGAGACCACTTTGGTGGTATATCACTTTAATTTTCCCAAACCCTAGATATGGATTACGAAATAATCTTTATGCCCCAATTTTAATTCTTTAGTGAAATAAGTAATAACCATAGAATCCACTCGCTGTAGTTGTACTGTATTCGGCAGAAAACAAAATAAAAAACAATCACTTTTGATCCTCTTAACAGTGGGTATGAGAGCAATCTAACCACGGTTGGAACAAAAAAAAATTTATACTGGAAAAGTTACTTATAAATTGTTCCCACCAATATGCAATATACAATTACGAAAAATGTTAGATTCTCATAAGTAGGTAACATTAGTTACCCTCAGATTCATCGAGGATTACAAAACTGATATGTGCATCAATAATCTGACATTGCCGCCGCCATGCAAATCGCAATATAGCATGCATACCGCAGATTAGACCAATTAAATAAAACCAAAATTGATCTAATAACTAACAGCAACAACGACTTCAATTGAGAATTTCGGAAACATGTTGTCGTTACGTAGATTAGATTTATTACTTGTTTCTTGAATATAGGGAAAAACAAACTTTATATTTTCCTCAATAATCTGACAAGAGGCTCTGATACCACTTGTAGGATTTCGTAAGAAACCCTAAACCCAAGATCTCATGTCAAACCATTGAAGAAAATAATTAGGCCGGATGCGTACCTGTCGCCATGGAGGATGAAAACCTTAGTGCGTGGTTATTCGTCTTCCGCCTCCAGAACCCTACTCTTGATCTTGACCTTAGTCTCACACACGATGGGATGGTATGAGAAAAGAGGCTAGGGTTTGGAGTGGGGACCTTGACCACGTGTTTATAAGCCCCGGTTCCATCATAGCCCATCATAATAGATGGAACCATATCGGGCCATTTAATTGGTCTCTACATATAAAATAAGCCCGCACCACTTAACGCACGTGATATGACCCAAGTACGTGCTAATAGAGACGTGTCCATTACCCGGGTCACATTAATTGAACGATCACAACCTTATGGGTAATACCGACATCACTCAAGCCTTGTTCGACAACATACAATGTTTAATTTTATGATCTATGTAGGCCCACCAACAGAAAATTGCTAACAGCCTCGTCCAAATTAGAAATGAGTTGCTGATAGCCTGATAAATGAACCATTCGATCGATATGGTCCGCATGCGCATCTTTTCGTGGTGGTCCAATTCAAAAGTCAGCCATAATGTGCCGTGGAAACAAGAGATATCTACTCAGCTAACCATTTCTTTTCTTTTCTTTTTCTTTTGAAGAAAAGAAACCATAATTGCGATCTCCATGACCTCAGAAAAAAAACTTTGCTATCATGGTCCTTTGAGCCTTTGACTAGGATTGAAGGGTCCCACGGAATCTGTAGAGTAAGCACCCACAAAAACTTCAGTTTAAAAATCAATATTAATCCCTTTTTGAATTATTTTGCTTAAAAATCGATCCCTTTTTGAATTGGTTTTACGGAGTAGATCTTGAACTCGTTGTTGTCGATGTTGATTTCAAAAACTCATGGTGTGGAGGAACTGGAATCAAAATGGTGCAAATGGAATAATCCTTCTTTTATACATGGTCTTGGTTTATTCCTCCTTTTCTTTTCTAGAGCGGGCACATTATTTTTTTTATCCTTCCCATTTCCACAAAGATAGTCTGAATCCTTCACTCTTTAGACCGCGTCAAGAATATTAGTTGTACAAAAATTCTTATATATTGGACATCGGTAGATATGATTTATATAAGAATTCATTAATCTTGAGACAAGTGGAATAAATGGGTTCAGATTCGTGTGTCGAAGTGGTTTTTTTTCCAAGATGAATGGACCTTTAAATTATATCTACTGATTTTAGTATGACAAATGTTCTTCACAAGGTTTAAAATGTGAATGACTTCGATCATCTTTACGTGCTTGAGAAGAATCCGCAAATGGGCCTAACCTGTAGGTGCAATCCAAGAGGATTGCAATGAATCCAAGTCCTTCAAATTATTAATTTTCAAGTATGTGCATAATGGTTTTAATTCTAATTTCTACAACTTAACAACATGGAAGAACTTCTTGGAAAACATAAAACTACGTAGAACTGTGAAACATGTGAGGGTAAACAATGTCATCGAAAGAGACAAAAAAAGAGTAGGTAAATATAACAGGTCTTTTTACATAAAATGAGTGGTTTATTTATCCATTAAGGACAAACTTTTGTGCCAAGCGGGTACGATGTGGTGTCCGCTCGCACATCCAGTCATTCATTGCGTGTTTGAACGGCTCAGATTTAGAGAAAGAAGAAGGAGAGGGAAAGTGTTGGGGTGAGAGGAGAGAGAGGGTTTTAATCCGAGCCGTCTAAAAGTGAATTGGACGGCTCAGATGCACCGAGCAGGTGCCACATCGGCAATACCGACTCGGAACTGAAAAACTCCTCATCCATTGAATTAGTTCTAAACAGTCAAAACTTACTAGTGAATACCGAGGCCTTCGAAGTTGCCTCCTAGCTAGGGGTGTAAACAAATTGAATTGAATTGAATATTGGCATGTTCGAGCTCGGCTCGATCAGAATTCGTATGGCTCGAGTTCGAATTGAATCAGAAAATCTGGGCTTGAGCTCGGCTCGCCAAGCATGTACAAAGCTCGAGCTCGGCTCGTTAGTATTCGGTCTGGGATAAATGAGTTGACTCGGCTCGGCTCGAACTCAAGGTCAAATTCATCTAACAGTTCAGCCTCATTGAAAAATTGGCTAATTCCACCATTTTTATATAAAAAAAAAAACATGCTAATTCAATCATTCCAAACAAGGTTCATTCATTCCAAAGGCTGATTCCATCATCTTTATCACAAAATCAGTAGCTACTAGCTACCCTACCAGTCCCACTACCAGCCTAATTCCATATAGTTAATTCCCATTGTTCATTACTACAATAGTCTCACAAACCAATCGGAACCCTAATTCCACCACCCAACTGACTGTGTTTGTGTGTGTGATTGTGTGAGAGAGAGAGAGAGAGAGAGAGAGAGAGAGAGAGAGATTACAACTGGGTGAAGGCTGAAGGGAAAGTGGATGGCTTCGGTGGATCTGGAAAGTGGGCGGCGTCGATGGATCTGAAAAGTGGATGGCGTCAATCGGTGAGATATGTGGCTGGCGGGATGGCGTTGGTGACTCAGTGGGTAGCCACCTCTCTCTCTCTCTCTTACGACTCTTTTTGAATTTGGAAGGACGGTGGAAGTGAAAAGGTAAAACCCTAAAGGCTAAGTTAAAAACTAAAAAGTACATATATATATATATACACACACAGTCACGTTCAGGTAAGTGATCCCTCATTTTAAAATGCGGGACTCCCCTTCCTGATTGGATTTCAATGATCCGAGCCGTTCAAAGTGATCAGAATGTGATTTTAAGGGTCCCTGCGAGAAATCAGCAAAAAAAATGACCGGGAAGGGCTTCATCCGAGCAGTTTTCATTGAACGGTTCAAAAGAAACTATTCGGATGAAGCCCTTCCCTGTCATTTTTTTTTCTGATTTCTCGCGGTGACCCTTAAAATCACGTTCTGCACATATTGAACGGTTCGGATTTTTAAAATTTGATCGAAAAATGAGAGTCCCACATTTTAACAAAATAAGGGATCCCTCACTGGATCCGTGGTGTGTGTGTGTATATATATATATATACACACACACACACACACACAGTGCAATTCTAGTAAGGGCGCCCTCAGAAATTGTAACTTGCAGACGTCTTTTTCTGGCCGTTGGATGAGATCCAACGGCCCTGATTTTAAAATGGCATCTCGCTGGTAAAATGAGGCATGGGTCGGGTAAATAGCTGCACGCGGGTCATCCACACACGGGTCATGGGTTAGAATCCCCCAAGCTTCCACAGTACGCCTCCTTATCTCATTCTACTCGTTGGAACGAAGAGAGAGAAACGAAAGGCGATTCAAGAACGAAGAACGGATCGAAGAACGAAGAAAAACGGATCACTCCAGGTATCTCTCTCTCTCTCTCTCTCTCTCTCTCTCTCTCTCTGTTCGTCTTCCCCCTTTTGTTCGTAACTCAACGCAAACACCGTAACCCTCTGTATGTTTTTTTTTGCAAGCTCGAACGAAGAACAAATCGAACGTGGGAAGACGAACGGGATGACAAAGACCTGAAAATTCGTAACTACTCAGGCATCTCTCTCCCTCTTCGTCGGTCAATCTGTTAAACCCCCAAATTTTAGGGTTTTTTCTATTTTTCGAAAATCTATTTTTTTTTCCGACAAGAACATCCCTTTTCCCCTTGCAAATGTTTTTTTTTCCTTTTTCTGATATATGTTTGTTTTTATGGTTTATGTTATTTTTTCGAATTTCTTTATTTTTCCGAAGAACGAAAAACAAATCGAACATGGGTACAACATGACAACGACGACGACACACCAAGGTCGATTTCTCTATCTCTCTGACTAAAAAATTTGGGTTTTTGTTCAAGTGATCACTTGAGGATTTTGGTTCATTGCCATTTTCAAATGTTTCTGGTTTGGAGATGTTCTTGTAAACTAAAACTTGCCACCATTAAATTACAGAAATCCTCAATTTAATTGTTTAAGTACCTAAGTAGCAGCATTTGCATTTTTTAAAGTTTGTGGTTTGTTTTAAAAAATTAGATTTTTTTGAACTGATTTGAAAATCTTTATTTTTTTTTCTGTGTCTTGAATGAGTTTGAAAAGAAGGTTCATTTCTATTTATTTTCGCTGACTAGATATGGAGACCGATCGACAAGAAGAAGAAAGCGTCATGCCACCACCGACCTTCCCCAAACTAAGGTCTGTCTCTCTCCCTGCATCGTTGGGTTAAAAAAATAGGGTTCAAAAATTATACGAAGTTGATCAATTGTTATTGTTTTGTGTTTTGGATTGTAGTATGTTGTGTGAATCATCGGCTAATTCTTCACAAGTACTTTACACTCCCCAAGTTAAGAATGATCTCGTGCCGAAAATTAACCAAGAGTTTGATAGTTTAGAGAACGTTCAGAAATTTTACAACCGTTATGCTAAAGAAGGTGGATTTAGTACCCGAGCACATTCTAGCAGAAAGAATACAGCCAAAGTAATTGTTAGGAAGGAGTATTGTTGTTTCAAACAAGGGGTGGGGGTGGAAAAAAGTAATCAACCAAAGACACGGCGTCGAGGGCTAATTAGAGATAATTATCGTGCAAAATTGGCTGTTGTGAGGAAGGGTGAAAAGTATGTTGTCTCCCAATTTTTCGAGGGTCATAATCATACACTTGTGTCTCCAAGGAGGGTGCATTTGCTTCGATCCCATCGTAAGGTGTCCGCTGCCAAAAAAGCTTTAGTAAAACAACTTTCAGCAGCAAATGTGCCAACTTGTCAACAAATGACTCTATTTGAGTTGGAATCAAGAAGTCTTGAAAATGTTGGATGCTCACAACAAGATCTGTGTAATTATAAAAGGGATATGAAGAAAATGGTAGACGGACATGATGCCAATATGTTGTATGAGCATTTTGAGACTGTAAAAGTAAAGAACGACAGTTTTACATATACAATCGAGGAAGATGATGAGGGGAGGATGACAAATTGTTTTTGGGCAGATGCAAATGCTAGAAAGTCGTACCAATATTTTGGGGACGTGGTGGTGTTTGATACTATGTATAACACAAACCGTTATTCTATGATTTTTGCACCTATTTTAGGAGTTAATCACCATAGACAGACTACTCTTTTTGGGTGTGCATTCTTATGTGATGAATCAGCTGAGACTTTTAAGTGGCTTTTCAAGGAATGGTTGAAAGCAATGCCCGTAGGCCCTCCCAAAATGATCATAACTGATCAAGATCCCGCAATGACAAAAGCAATTGCTATTGCTCTTCCGAATACGCATCATAGGTATTGCATGTGGCACATTACAAATAAGTTTTCTGAAAAAATAAGTGCATTGTCCTACAAAGAATATTATGAGGAGTTCAAGAATTGTATATGGAATTCCGAGACTCCTGAAGAGTTCGAGGCTGGATGGGTAGAAGTGGTTAACAAAACTAACTTATCCGACAATAAATGGTTACAAAACTTATACAAAATTCATGAGAGATGGGTTCCTGCATACGTGAGACATATTTTTTCTGCCCATATGACTAGTAGTCAAAAAGCTGAAATTACTCATTCATTCTTCAAGAGGTACGTGTCTAAAGACAATTCATTGTTAGACTTTGTGACGCGTTTTAAGAGGGCACTTGCACGTATACGGCATAAAGAGTTGGATAAGGATCATAAAGACGTCAATGAGAGGCCAAACTTGAAAAGTATGTACCCCATGGAGTCGACAATGAGTGAATTGTATACAAGTGAAATATTTAACATGTTTCAAGATGAGCTCTTTCAAAATACTGCTTATAAGGTGATAGCAACAAATGAGGATGAACATCAGGTTGTGTACGCCGTTCATAGAATAAAGGGGAGTGGTTTGAGGGTTCGTGAGGTTGTGGTAGATAAGTCATCAAACCATGTCCGTTGTAGTTGTAAGATGTTTGAGTGTGCCGGAAACCCTTGTCGGCACATGTTGGCTTACTTTTCTAGAATGCAAGTGGACGATTTGCCTAATGAATACATCTTGTGGAGGTGGACAAAATCAGCAAAGGCTATGCGAGTTACATCTGACTTGGGTTCGGGCATGAAAGAAATTTGTGACAAGTCTTTGTTAGAGCAACGAAATAGACTCTTTAAACTTGCTTCTACTTTAGTTGATGAGGCCATGACAATTGAGGATGGGACAAAATTTGTGGATGAACTTTTGAGTTCGGGTATAAAGAAGTTGTGTGACATGAAAAAAGTAAGCCAAGATGGCAAAGGGAGTGCTATCCAAGTGCCGATTATTCGGGAGCATAGGTTGAAAGACCCTCTTCAAGTGAGGGCAAAAGGTTGTGGTAAACAACTCAAGGGAGGAAACGAGAAGGCTGCCAAGAAGGCTAGGCGTTAAGCTTGTGTTCTCTTTGTTTTGTGGTGTAATGGGATTTGTCAAATGTTTGGGTACTATATGCTGTTAGAAAGAATTGGTGAAGATGTAAGAAAAATAACCTTGCATTTTATTTATGCTTGCTTTGACTTCAATTTGTTTCTGGTTACCTCGTAGGAAACTTTCCTTATATTTTTTTCTTTGTTTTCGTTTCTGCCTGCGTGCTGTAATTTATATATCTCCATGTTCAAATTGTTTTTGGGGAGGCGATTGTCATCTGTCATGGTCTCAGTTTTAGGTCCGTTTGATTATCACCACAGTTTTCTTAATTTCTCAACTGCCTTTCGATGTTAGTTTTCTGTTGGTCAGATCATGTGTGAGTGACCAGATTTGTTTTGGTGCTTTTGAGAGATGGTGATTTCTCAAAACATGAGTACTTGTAAATTTCTTCTTCTTGTTCGTGTGGTTTTTGGTGCTCTTGTTTGCATTGGACTTGAAGCTGATGCTATTATTAACCTTTGAATTGGTGGAACTAATTAATTAGAGAGAGAGAGAGAGAGAGAGAGAGAAATCTTTCTCTAATCGCATGCTTCTGGTCTTCTATCAATACCTTTCGGCTATCACAAGCAAATGTGTCAACTATAGTAAGTGTTGACATCCTCCCGAATTGCGGGGACAGAACCACAAGAAAAGTGGTCGGTGCCCAAAGGCAGTGTCATCGGTGCCCAAAAGGCAGTGTCATGCTACTTTCTTCACTAACTAAAGCAGGGTGTTTCCTGTCCTTAAGTGTTAGATCATCCAAACTGCAGATATCAGCCTTGGCAATATTTGATATATTTCCAGTACTTTGTTAATAAGTGGTTGAAAAAACATCCAATTTAGCATACTCATAAAGCAATGACACTTGCTCAAATTCCAAATTTGTACACATCACAAGCTACAAATTTTGTTCAACATAAGCATTACATAAACCAACTAAAAGAAAAAATACATGATGCCCAACAAAATTAATATTTCTATTACAACTCCAATTAAGAGCATTGCAATGTACACGCAATATTTGGGGAGCTTGGAAGGAGTTTGGTCATTCATGTTTGGTTGTACAGGTACGAGCAAAGGTGGATAATCGGTCGGGAGTTGAGGAGACGTCAATTTCACATTGGAATGAGCTTCAACATACGCAGTCCAAGCATTATTTGCCGCTCCCAATGAGGGATACTTTTTAAACATAGCCCCAGAGAAGCGAGTTACTTGTTCGCTACAAGATATCCAACTTTCATAGATTCTGGGGACTTTTCCAACAAAAACAACATAATAAAATCTCTTTTCTGCCGTTCCTAGAAAAAAAAATCAACTTGATAAGCCTATTAACAGGAAACAAGATTACTTTAATTCCTTCAACTATAATTCCTACTCAAAGAAAACATGAAACAATGAAACTTGGTCTTATAAGTCCACTTGGTGTTTTTCAACTAAAGCTAATACAAATGGCTTCAAAAAGAGCAAGCAAAACAAAGAGTAATGCAAAAGGAGATGAGTCGGAGTTTCTGTACCTAAGGAACAGAAAGGACACAAGTCCTGACCTGGAGGGATAATGTTGCGTCTAAGTAGAATAGATTTGGTTAAAATTCTTTCTTGTAAGGCTTACCAAACAAAGCAATCAATCCTAGCAAGGCCAAGATTGAAATCCATTTCTCACCGTTGTGGTGTTGTTTTCAAATAGAAATCCAACTACCGAACGAAAAAACATCTATTTCACGCCTTGATACATTTTTATGGCTCGATAATCGGCACCCTTCTGGGCCTCTGTACCACAAGTATGGCCAGGAAGCAGGTGGTACATGGTTTGGGCAAGTCTCTGTTCACCAAAGTCGGCTCTATTTTTGAAGGGCCCAGCTGGGCTTGGCCTAAACAAAGGAATCATATAATCATGGAAATCATGTAAGGTACTAATTTCTTTCATGATTCTAATGTCCCAGATCAAGTGCATTTGAGCCTCACAGCTACAAAAGCATACTTTGTAAGGTCTGCTTGGCAAGCTATTGGAGACCCTAAACGTCCTTGTCCTTGGTACAAAGTTATTTGGTTTAAACACCACACACCACAGTGAACATTTATTCAATGGTTATTAGCTGTATTGGAGATCAGGTTCTCTACCAAACCAGAAACATTTGAAAATGGCAATGAACCAAAATCCTCAAGTGATCACTTGAACAAAAACCCTAATTTTTTAGTCAGAAAGATAGAGAAATCGACCTTGGTGTGTCGTTGTCGTCGTCATGTTGTACCCACGTACGATTTGTTCTTCGTTCTTCGGAAAAATAAAGAACTTCGAAAAAATAACATAAACCATAAAAACAAACATAAATCAGAAAAAGGAAAAAAAAACATTTGCAAGGGGAAAAGGGATGTTCTTGTAGGGAAAAAAAAACCAGATTTTTGAAAAATAGAAAAAACCTTAAAATTTGGGGGTTTAACAGATTGACCGACGAAGAGGGAGAGAGATGCCTGAGTAGTTACGAATTTTCGGGACTTTGTCGTCCCGTTCGTCTTCCCACGTTCGATTTGTTCTTTGTTCGAGCTTGCAAAAAAAAACATACAGAGGGTTACGGTGTTTGCGCTGAGTTACGAACGAAAGGGGGAAGGCGAGCAGAGAGAGAGAGAGAGAGAGAGAGAGAGAGAGATAGCTGGAGTGATCCATTGTTCTTCGTTCTTCGTTCTTGAATCGCCTTTCGTTTCTCTCTCTTCGTTCAAACGAGTAGAATGAGATAAGGAGGTGTATTGTGGAAGCTTGGGGGGATTCTAACCCGTGACCCATGTGTGGATGACCCGCGTGCAGCTATTTACCCGACCCATGCCTCATTTTACCCCCGAGATGCCATTTTAAAATCAGGGCCGTTGGATCTCATCCAACGGCCAGAAAAAGACGTCCGCAAGTTAGAATTTGTGAGGGTGCCCTTACTAGAATTGCACTGTGTGTGTGTGTGTGTGTATATATATATATATATATATATATATATATATATATATATATAAAGTTCTAATTACAAGTAAAATGCCAGAATGGACAAACACAGGGAATGTGATACTGGCACAACACGTCATGTATCTCTCCTGGAATTGGCCATTCAGTAGGATACATGCACCTATTGAACTTATTGAAGATGAATGCCCCTGGCCGTGTTCAAAGCCTACTAGAGCACAGATCAGGCATCACAGAGCCAAGTCAATTGCAAACAATCTTGGAAATGATGATTATTTCCTTGAAGGCAAGTATCGTTTAATTTGTGAAGATTCTATCCAAAAAATCAAGTCAACTGATCCTATCCAAGAAGTTCCATTTATCTTTTATACGAAGTTTCAAAATCTAGTCAAAGAATACCAGAGTTATTGGGATAATTTGAGTCATCAAACTGAAGACAGAGAAGACCAAGAATCCAACCCAGAAATCAACAGTGATGACAATGGGCAAGATTATTAAAATAACCTGACGAATGAAGAATTGCAGAATCTGGACAACATGATGGAATTTTAGTCAAAAGCCAGTCACAATAGTCAAAAGCGATAATTATTTCTGCTTTTGACTCCACTAGCACCGAAAGTAGAAACAGTCAGCAAATCATTTCTGCTTTTGGCCTTTTCAGCACCGAAAGCAGAAACAGTCATCAACAGTCAGCAATCATTTCTGCTTTTGACTCTTCTAGCACCGAAAGCAGAAACAGTCACCTACTGTAGTCACGTGGCTGAGTCATTCAGCACTTGTAAATCTCAGGTCCTTATTCTATAAAAGGATCGGAGGAGTTCATTAGAAGACAGACTGAAATTCATTCAAGTTCTAAGTTTTAGTGAGATGGTAAGAGAGTAAACAAAGTTTGGGTTTCAAAAATTGTTCCCATACTTAGTCAAGATTGAAGAACTGGCTGAAGAACTACACTTAAATAATCTATTCATTGTGTTTAATCCAACAGATTCTTCTTTTAATATTTTAACCCTAAAGATTTTTTATTTAATATTTTAATCCTAAATTATTATGATAAACACATACCCTGCATAACACATACCCTAAGTTCCACGTCCTACCCCATTCATTGCCCTACCCTGGGACTTACTTCGGGATACTTAGTCAAGATTGAAGAACTGGCTGAAGAACTACACTTAAATAATATATTCGTTGTGTTTAATTCTACAGATTTTTCTTTTAATATTTTAACCCTAAAGATTTTTTAATTAATATTTTAATCCTAAATTATCATGATAAACACATACCCTGCATAACACATACCCTAAGTTCCACGTCCTACCCCATTCATTGCCCTACCCTGGGACTTGCTTCGAGGAAACCCAGACGACTTTCAGGTGGCCAGAGGACAAGGTGGTCGACCGATGACAACCGAATTAAAATACTAACCAAAATTTCAACAGGAGTAAAATAATAAATGAAAACTAAGCAGGAGTAAAAACAACTTACAGACTACTTCTGCTTTATGAGAGGGGGGCGGAAAATGCCATCTATAACTGCATCTCCGTGAAAACAACTTACAGATTACTTATTACAATTTCCTACTTGGTATCAAAGCCAAGTAGGAAATTGTTGAAGGATTAAACTCAAGTAATCTGTAAGTTGTTTTTACTCCTACTCAGTTTTCAATTAGTATTTTACTCCTGTTGAAATTTTAGTTAGTATTTTAATTCGGTTGTCATCGGTCGACCACCTTGTCCACTAGCCACCTGAAAGTCGTCTGGGTTTCCTCGAAGTAAGTCCCAGGGTAGGGCGATGAATGGGGTAGGACGTGGAACTTAGGGTATGTGTTATGCAGGATATGTGTTTATCATGATAATCTAGGATTAAAATATTAATTAAAAAATCTTTAGGATTAAAATATTAAAAGAAGAATCTGTAGGATTAAACACAACGAATAGATTATTTAAGTGTAGTTCTTCAGCCAGTTCTTCAATGGCTTCTTTATCTGAGTTGCCGAATATAGTCAATCAAGAAGAACATGAGTATCAAGATTTAGATACATGATTAAATAATTGGAATATTCCCAAAATCCCAGTCAAAGAAATTTACAAGTCAAGTTTTTTAGATGATACTTTTCGTACTGATCAAGTAGCAAAAACTGCAGAGCATGTTTATGCTATTACTAAACAAGAAGAAAGATGTTCTCTTCTTAGTCAACATTCAGTCAAAAGACACCTCGAAAGATGATATAAATATATTCATGTAGGATTAATACAAGTAGCTGTTAAACCACTTACAAGAAAAGGATTAAATTCCTCAATAATACTGTCTTTGCGAGACAATAGATTCACAGTCTATAGTGATAGTCTGTTAGGATTAATGGAGTCAAGCCTACATAATGGTCCAGTTTATTTCAACTGTTACCCCGATTTACCCCTTAGTTTAAATGACAAAAATATTCTAAAAGCATTAACATTAAATATTCAAACTGCTGGAGCAATCACTCAAATGCTTGAAGGAAGTCAGCCAATTGCATTAATTTACCGTCTCTGTTATAAATGTATGAAAACTAATTTGAATATTCATGCATTAGTTAAAAGTCCAAAAGACAAGACTGTCCTTATTCAAAGCAGCACAAATGCCAATATTCAAGTACCCAAAACCATCTCCTGGAAGGATATCCAGTTACCAGCCAGTTGGCTTAGTGAAAATGAGAGTTTTCCACAGAAACTCCAGAATGACACGATTGATCTAGACTATATTCAACAATACCTAGATGGTACGGTTAGGATAAGTTTTGATCAACAAAGAGTAAACCCTCCTCTGAGAATCAGAGAATTAAGTAGATCAAATAGCTCAGTTGCTATTGATAGATCAGTCACCATGCCCAGGCAAGACAAAAATTTGTTTGATCCTAGAATTAAGTTAAAAGGTGTTGAATCAAGTTCACAAATTAGTAAACCCTGTTATTCTACACAGTCAAATTTGAGGATGAAGATACCTCCCAAGGATCTCCAACCCAAACAGATTTTGAAGAAGTTGACCCAACTTTACTTGTTTTACATAAAGATTTTGAAATTGATTTTGATAAATTATACACAGAATTTAAGTCCAAGAAAAATAAACGAAAAAGAAAAGACTATGCTAATAAATATTCACAATCCAGACAAGCAAAAATAATCACTCAATGGGAAAACTTCATGAACGAGATAAGAACTGAAATCTATTTTTTCAACTACCTAGAAAACTATTATAAAAAAGATAAGACAGTCACGACAGTGACAAAAATAAACAAAGAAGCGAATACTTGTCCCAACGACATGTTTTCTCAGTACAAACCAAATCAAAGTCAAATTATTAAAAAAGCAACTGTACAGAACCTCAAACAAGAAGTCAATCTTATTAAAAAGGAAATTACCAAATTGAAAAAAGAACCTGATAATCAGTTATCTGTTCAAAATATTTATTACCAGGATTACTATCAAAAATGGAATACTAAAGTCCAATTACTAATAAATGATTTCAAGATAGAAGTTGATGCTCTTATTGATACAGGTGCGGACCTAAATTGTATCCAAGAAGGATTGGTTCCCACCATGTATTTTCATAAAACAACTGAACAATTAACCTCTGCAAACAGCAGTAAAATGCAAATTAATTATAAACTCCCCAAGGTGCATATCTATCAAGATAAGGTTTGTTTCAAAACCTCTTTTGTGTTAGTCCAAGACCTGACTGACACAGTAATTTTAGGAACTCCATTCATTTGCTTACTTTATCCTTTTATTACTAGTGAAGAAGGAATCATCACCAAACCTTTTGGTCAACAAGTAACATTTAAATTTTTGACAAAACCAGAATATAGGGAATTAAAACAATTAACAAATTACCCTGTATTCCCATCAATTAATAAAATAAGTCAAAAAACAAACCAATTAAAATTTTTGCAAAATGAAATTAGATATAAAAGAATTGAAGAGCAACTTACTAATGAATTTCTTAATCAACAGATTAAAACATTTAAAAAAAACTAGAAAAAGAAGTTTGTTATAGTCTTCCCAGTGCGTTTTGGCATAGGAAAAAACATATAGTAACTTTACCATATATAAAAGAATTTAATGAAAATCAGATCCCTACAAAATCTAGACCCATTCAAATGAACCCCGAAGTAATGGAAACCTGTAAAAAAGAAATCAATGAACTGCTTAATAATAATATTATTAGAAAAAGTAAATCACCATGGTCATGTCCGGCTTTCTATGTCAATAAAAATGCAGAGAAAGAAAGAGGCGTGCCAAGATTAGACATAAACTACAAACCATTAAACATAGTATTAGAATGGATTAGATACCCAATTCCTAATAAAAAAGATCTAATCAACAGATTAAGTAATGCAGTTATCTTCTCAAAATTTGATTTAAAGAGCGGATTCTGGCAAATCCAACTACACCCTACTGACAGGTATAAAACAGCTTTCACTACCCCATTTGGACATTACGAATGGAATGTAATGCCTTTTGGATTAAAAAATGCTCCTAGTGAATTTCAGAACATAATGAATGAAATATTTAATCCATTTAGTCATTTTATTATAGTCTACATAGATGATGTCCTCATCTTTTCAAATTCAATTGATGAACATTGGAAACATTTAAAATCTTTTATTGAAATTATCAAACATAATGGATTAGTCATCTCAGCTCCCAAAATTAAATTATTTTAGACAAAGATAAGATTTTTAGAATATGATATTCACCAATCAACCATAGTACCAATTAGTAGAACAATTCAATTTGCTGATAAATTTCCTGATGAAATTACTGACAAAAATCAATTGCAAAGATTTTTAGGATCATTAAATTATATAGTAGAATTCTATAAAGATCTTAGGAAAACATGTCAACCCCTGTTTGAAAGATTAAAAGACAATCCCCCTCCTTGGTCACCTCTACATACTTCTGTAGTCTAGCAAGTCAAAAAATATGTCAAGTCATTACCATGTCTAGGTATTCCTACAGTCAGTTCATTCAAAGTTATTCAAACTGATGCCTCTGATGTTGGTTATGGTGGCATACTCCCCCAAAAAGTCAATTCCAATTCTCCTGAACAAATTGTTCGTTTTCACTCTGGACTTTGGAATAAAGCACAAAGCAATTGTAGTACTATTAAAAAAGAAATTTTAGCACTAGTATTATGTATTTCAAAATTTCAAGATGATGTATTAAACCAAAAGGTTTTAGTCAGAGTTGATTGTAAAAGTGCAAAATATGTTCTGGAAAAAGATGTTAAGAACATAGCTAGTAAACAAATCTTTGCCAGATGGCAGTCAATTTTAAGTATTTTTGATTTTGATATTGAATATATTAAAGGAGATCAAGATTCTATCCCTGATTTTCTTACCAGAGAATTTTTATTTAGCAAGTCATAAAAGTTTCTCATTCATCCAAAATACTTTCCAGCTATTAAAAATCGTTTTTTCCAGCAGCATCTAGTATAGAGAATTCTTATTCATCCAAAGTACTTTCCAGCTATTTAAAACTAGCAACATTTACAACAGTAGAACTACAGCCCAGCCATGGCAGAGAAAAGCGCAGAGAAAAGTAAGAAACCAACCCCAGCTCCAAAAAACCATCTTGCACTTCCTCCAACCAACTGTGGAAACAGGTATCAAGTCCTTGGGCAAATCCCCAAGACTAGTTATAGTTCTGCACTCGCATTCACTTCTTCGTATAGTCAACCAGTTGATCCCTTTTGTTCAACCCAATCAATTCAACCTAGTCAACCAAGAATGACTTACCCAGCAAAAACAACAGAATATGTCCTTAAACCAGTCAGCACAAACCTATTTTCCATTGAACCAGTCCACAAAAACATTCACAACCCAATTGAACTAGTCAAGTCCTTTTTCCCTCGTGGATGGCATTTCATCCATGCTCACCCAAATAAAACCCTTTCCTTCTACAAAGATATCCTTCTCCACCACAATTCAATTGTAATAAAACCCATTACCGACAGAGTCAATCCAAACAAAGTTATTTACCATTCCCTATATATTCATAATATAGTCAGCCTAGATGAATAGGGACACCCTTCTTTATTCCGGGATCTCCCCAACCATGAAATTCAGTATAATTATTATGATTATATTGATTCCTGGTTCAAAGTCATTCTTCATGAAAATGAGTCATTTACTCACTCCTGGTTCTTTTCATTTGACCACAAGTTCAAGTCAGTAATCCCATCCTGGTTCTCTAGTAATCCCATCCTGGTTCTCTAGATGGTGGAACCAAAATGGAGCCATTCCTGACAGCTTACCATTAGAACTCATGGATCAAGTCAATTACTTTTCAACTTTCTATCCAGTCAACAGCCACACCAGTCAATTACTACAAAGTTCCATGGATTTTCAAATGGAGATATTGCACCAGTAACAACACAGTCACTCGCCAATATCTAGTCAAATGGTGGGATGCATACAAGCATCACCGCGTCATTGAACAAGTCAAGGCAGAATTTCCGGTTAAAGTTCCAACCCCAGTCAAAATTCCAGCTCAGAATCAAACAAGTAAAAAGGCAGTTGCACTTCCCCAACCCAGCTCGCCTACATTTTCTACTATCAGACTTGGAAGCCCAGCACCAAGTTCTTCCAAGCCTTCAAAGTCAAAAACCAAGTGTTCGCAATTATTGATCCTAGCTCAACAACTAATTGCTCAAGCCAGTCAAGAAGAAGATGACAATTCATCTGAAGAATCAACTACAGCAATTGCACATAAAGACCCATACGGATCAGCTTTCCAAGATGCCCAGAGCCCATTTGCATGATCATCCAGAGCAATGGCATCCGAAGCATAGTCAAAGAATAACTATTTCTGCTTTTGCCCACTTGCACCGAAAGCAGAAACAGTCACCTTCCAGTCACCCATCATTTCTTCTTTTGGCCCCATCTGCACCGAAAGGAGAAACAGTCAGCAATCATTTCTGCTCTAGCACCGAAAGCAGAAACAGTCACCTACTTTAGTCACATGGCTGAGTCATTCAGCACTTGTAAAACTCAGGTCCTTATTCTATAAAAGGATTCGAGAAGTCAGTTAGAAGCAGACTGAAATTTAGAATTCATGCAAGTTCTAAGTTTTAGTGAGATAGTAAGAAAGTAAACAAAGTTTGGGTTTTCAGAAATTGCTTACCCATACTTAGTCAAGATTGAAGTTCTACTTCTGTATTCACTGTAAGTCTGAGCTTGTTCAGCTTACTATTCAATACTTTTGTATTAAATTTACCAGTAAACTGCATTTACTATTGAGTTACTATTCATTTTCGTAGTACTATTCATAGTACTATTCATCCACGAAGTTACTATTCATTTACCATTCATTCACTATTCACCTACTGTTCATAATTGGAATCAACTACTGTTCATACTTTTGCTTTTACTTTTACTATGTATTACTATTTGTAATAATTGCTATAACTGCGCATTTACTCCCTCCTTTCCCTTTAAGTAAATCACACCCCCTCTCCTTCACTGACACCTTACTCTGATAACCCATGTTCTTCCACTGTATCCTTCCTTCCGCCCCCCCTCATGGTATCAGAGTAATCTGTAAGTTGTTTTTACTCCTGCTTAGTAAAAACAGGAGATGCAGAAGTAATAGATGGCATTCCCTGTAAGTAGGGGTGGGCACGGGTCGGGCGGGTCGGGTATGGCCCGCCACCCGAACCCGACCCGACCATGTCGGGTAGGAGAAAAACCAACCCGAACCCGAACTGAACGATGGTGTAAACCCGCCCGCGTGCCCGATTTTTTTGGTCGGGTCCGACCAAAACCGAAGTAGGCTATCTTTTTTGTTCTTCTTTTGGTCGGGTCAGGTCGGGTAAGGAAAATAGCACCCCGAACCGAAAGTTGATTTTTTTGGGAACATCAACCCGTACTCGACCGAACCCTATGTTCGGACCCGCCCGAAACCCTTCGGGTCGGGTCGGGTCGGGTTGGTCGGGTCTCAGTTTTTTTACACTCCCCCTACCTGTAAGTAACATGAGGGGGGCGGAAGGAGGGATACAGTGGAAGAGCATGGGTTATCAGAGTAAGGTGTCGGTGAAGGAGAGGGAGTGTGATTTACTTAAAGGGAAAGGAGGGAGTAGATGCACAGTTATAGCAATTATTACAAATAGTAATAAATAATAAAAATAAAAGCAGTTTTAATCATGAGTGAATAGTAACTTCGTGAGTGAATAGTAAATGAACAGTACTATGAATAGTACTACGAAAATGAATAGTAAATGCAGTTTACTGGTAAATGAATAGTACAATTTACTGGAAAATTAAGGGGTAAGCTGAACAAACTCAGACTTACAGTGAATACAGAAGTAGAACTTCAATCTTGACTAAGTATGGGAACAATTTTTGAAACCCAAACTTTGTTTACTCTCTTACTATCTCACTAAAACTTAGAACTTGAATGAATTTCAGTCTAAGTTTCAGTCCGTCTTCTAATGAACTCCTCCGATTCTTTTATAGAATAAGGACCTGAGATTTATAAGTGCTAAATGACTCAGCCACGTGACTACAGTAGGTGACTGTTTCTGCTTTCGGTGCTAGAAGAGTCAAAAGCAGAAATGATTGCTGACTGTTGATGACTGTTTCTGCTTTCGGTGCTGAAAAGGCCAAAAGCAGAAATAATTATCGCTTTTGACTATTGTGACCGGCTTTTGACTAAAATTCCATCATGTTGTCCAGATTCTGCAATTCTTCATTCGTCAGGTTATTCCAATAATCTTGCCCATTGTCATCACTGTTGATTTCTGGGTTGGATTCTTGGTCTTCTCTGTCTTCAGTTTGATGACTCAAATTATCCCAATAACTCTGGTATTCTTTGACTAGATTTTGAAACTTCGTATAAAACATAAATGGAACTTCTTGGATAGGATCAATTGACTTGATTTTTTGGATAGAATCTTCACAAATTAAACGATACTTGCCTTCAAGGAAATAATCATCATTTTCAAGATTGTTTGCAATTGACTTGGCTCTGTGATGCCTGATCTGTGCTCTAGTAGGCTTTGAACATGGCCAGGGGCATTCATCTTCAATAAGTTCAATAGGTGCATGTATCCTACTGAATGGCCAATACCAGGAGAGATACATGACGTGTTGTGCCAGTATCACATTCCCTGTGTTTGTCCATTCTGGCATTTTACTTGTAATTAGAACTTGACATTTCATTGTCCTATGTTTAGCAAAGATGTTGTTAATACATACTGCTAATTTTCTGGTGACTCGGTCGGTTAGTTCTGGGTCAGTAAAGATTATTTGTCTAAGAAATTCATCATCTAGTAGGGTCATTGGGCTGACTTGGATAGTTTTCCCTTTGTATGGAAGAACAAGATCTTGAAAGTGCTACATATTGATACAGGCTTTGGGGATACTAAAAATTAATTGGCATGGGCAATCATATCTTTCTAATGGTGTTTCTAGACATAATGGACTAGTTTTTGGGCAGGTGACTCGGTCTTGGTCTTCATTATAGTGGGTTTCCCAAGTGATTGATAATCCTGGGGGTGGTTGACTGGCTAATTTAGTAAGGATTCCGAATAGAAATTCTTGAAAATGATGACCATCTTGTCTGGCCAAATGTTGAATATGGTTGACTATATCTAATGGTAGTGACTTAGGGATTAAGGATAGGGATTGTGGTAAAGCTAGGGTTCTGCAAGCTTTTTCTTGAAAAGTTTCAAGCACACACACACTTTCACCATCATCCAGTGGGGATGACTGCACATTTACACCTTTACTACCAGCCAGTGGGGATGATAGTTTTTTCTCCACTTTTACCAGTGGGGTAAAAGGGGTATTCCTTTTCTCTTGTTTTGACTGGTTCTGCAATATAGTAACTTCTGCTTTTAGCTGGTTAATTTCTGTCATCTGTTGGTGGTACCTGCAGGTTAACTCAATAAAGTTGCAAGCCATTGTTTCACAATGCTTATAAGAAGGGAAGTTAGTAGACGAACTGGTGCTGACTATGGATGGGTTTATTGAAACTCCACCCAAAGAACTAGGGAAAACAACTCCACTAGTCTGTTGATTTTGCTAATTAAAATAAATACTTAAACAATTTAAGCTGTATAAGAATCTGCGATGGTCCCCACGCGTATTCTAGAGATTATCTAGAAGACATTGTTGGGTCTCATTCATGCTGTCTAAGTAATTTAGCTTTCTATATTTTGTGCTGGCTCCTTCAGGAAATACTGGCAGGAGGATTTTCCCAAAGGAAATGGTTTTCTGTTGACTTTGAGCCATCTGTAAAAGAATCAAATGAATCATTAGTAGGGTAAATAGAGCAATTTTGTAACTGACTTAATTCATCTTCGTCTGGTGTTGATAAAAATTCAAAATTGACTTGTTGATCAAAAGACGTAGTAATGATGTTGTTACTAGTGACTGTGAATGGATAGAGTAAGTAAATAAAGGGCATTCCTAAAATTACTTTGTCAGTTAAATTTTTGACTAAAACAAATGAGGTTTTGAAACCAATTTTATTTTGGCAAATATTTACTTCGGGTAATTTATATTTAATTATCATTTTACTACCATTTGCAGAACTCAATCGTTCAGTTGTTTCTTGGTAATATTTATTAGGTACTAAACTTTCTTGAATACAATTTAGATCTGCTCCTATATCGATGACAGCAGTGACTTGTATTTTATAATCTTCTATTATTAATTTAACACGAGCATGCCATTTTTGTATGTTTATTTGGTTGATTATATTTAATCTGTTACTGTCTTGATCACTATTTGCATGATCAATTTCTCTTTCTTGACCAGGATTTTGGTCTTGATTATCATCTTCTAAGGTTTCTTCAGAAGATGAACTATCTTTTTTCTTTCTAAAAAATTTATTAGTTAATTTCGGAAGTTGGTTTTTGATTCTTATATATCCTGTTTAATGAGATTTATTTCATGTTGTAGATCATGTAAAGTAAGTTCTTTATTAGATCTGTTAAAACGCTCCATAGTAGCATTAAGGCTTACTATTGGTTTATTGTATTGGGGTTGTTTCCCTTGTTGTACCAAGAGTTGTTTGAGTTTTTTAATATATTGTTGTTTTAATTTTGAATCATCTATTTTACTGATTAAATCAATTAACAATTCTTCTTCTGGTAATTCTTTGGTAATTACATTTATTTTTTTACAACAATTGTCAGTACAACCTATCTTAATTTGATCGTCACTTGGACTATCACTAAGAGAATGGTAATCGGAAGATGTAATATCTCCTTCATCTTCAGAATTACTTAGATTTGCTATTTTGAAAATCTCCAAAATTTGCTGTTTATCAGTATCAGATATATTTAGTTGACTAATTTTCTCTTGGACTTTGCATTCAGTTTTGTAATGTCCTTTTTTACCACAGTTGTAACATGTAATGTTACTTTTGTCGTTATTTTTCTTGTTATTCTTTTGACTTTTGGGTTTTTCATAATATTTTTCCTTGGTTAATTAAGGTTTACTATGCCTAAAGTATTTGTTACTTTTACTGTCGCGAGTTGGTTTAGCATGGTGTTTGGATTTTCTTCATGAGGGTGCTACAGGTGGTAGACCATATTGTTCACAAAAGTTTCCTAACTCATACTTGGCTTTATTTTTGTCTTTTTGGGCTTGTTTACTAACTTTCATATCAATGAACATTCGTAGTCCTTCTTTTGGAATTGTACTAATAATATCACAGTATGTTAACTTGTCATATTCAATGACTCCTATTGGTTGACTAAGAACATCTCTAATTTTATGGGCAAATAAATTAGGAAGTCCGTTAATAAATTTTTCTCTCCAGAATGATTTTGTACAATCATCCCTAAGCATGACTCTAGATGTGAAAACATCTTTGTACCATCTAAAATCGCTTAATGTTGGACAATGCAAATTACTCAGCTGATCCTGTATCCTAGAAGTAATGTTATTGGGTTGTCCAATAAAATGTTTAATTATGGTATAAATTAAAGTATTGACTCCATCTGGTGCTCCCATTCCAATTTCATTGTCAAAAATTGGGAGACCATTCTCATCTATTTGAACGGCATGTTTAACTTCTTCTCTTGACTCACGGGTGAGGTACTTATCCCACCATGCTTTTAGCATGCCAGTGAAACCAGAAGTTAATAAATCAACTATTTGTGGTTGATTAAGGTCCGTATTACTCAAGTAGCTATTAGCATCCATTGACATATGATTCAATTTTTCTAATATTTGGTGTTCACTTAATCCATCAATATTCCATTCATATAGCTTATTAGAGGAAACAGAAAATTGATTGGTCAAATTTTATTCTTCATATTGTAAATCAGGGGGGTTGGTCTAGAATACCAATTTTTAGTAAGAGTGGTAGGATTTGCTGGGGGATTGAAAAGGCGGTTAATTCCATGACCAGAAAATTGTTTCTGTAGTTGTGTAATTTTTTCATCTGAAGAAGTTTGTACTATTTACTAGAAGTACTAGTGTCATAATTTTTTGTGATAGTAGAAACTTGGGGTGATTTTTGTTCTGGTTTAATAGCTAATTTAGTCAGTATTTCTTCAATTTTTTGAATATTTTGATTCTGGTTTATACTAATTTTCTCTTTTCTTCCTGGAAGGTGTATAAGTGGTGTTTCTATATTTTTACTAGAGGATGGGAGGGTGCAGGAAGATCTTTCGTCAATTTTAGTTTCTATTTTATCTAATTGGTTACCTATGGTTTTGAGACATTGATTAGTGTAATTAATCTGTTCAACAATTTGTTTACACTCGGCTCTCTCATTGGGTAATTTAAACGAAGTTGCATTTACAGATGCATTTTTGTAATCAATAATAATTGAGTCTAAAGGAGGATGACTAGAAGTTGTAGTAGTGTTATCCGATTTTCTCCATTTTATTTTTGTAATAGTGTTGACTTTTTTATAAAAATTTTCTAAGTAGTTGAAAAAATAGATTTCAGTTTTCGTATCTTCCATAAAGCTTTTCCATTAAGCAATTATTTTCGCTTGTCGGGATTGTGAATATTTATTAGCATAATCTTTTCGTTTTTGTTTATTTTTCTTTGACTTAAATTCTGTGTATAATTTATCAAAATCAATTTCAAAATCTTTATGTAAACCAAGTAAATATTTATATTCTCTTTCGAGGTGTCTTTTGACTGAATGTTGACTAAGAAGAGAACATCTTTCTTCTTATTTAGTAATAGCATAAACATGCTCTGCAGTTTTTGCTACTTGATCTGTACGAAAAGTATCATCTAAGAAACTTGACTTGTAAATTTCTTTTACTGGGATAATTGGAATATTCCAATTACTTAATCCTGTATCTAAATCTTGGTACTCATGTTCTTCTTGATTGACTATATCCGGCAACTCAGATAAATAAGCCATTGAAGAACTGGCTGAAGAACTACACTTAAATAATCTATTCATTGTGTTTAATCCTACAGATTCTTCTTTTAATATTTTAACCCTAAAGATTTTTTAATTAATATTTTAATCCTAAATTATCATGATAAACACATACCCTACATAACACATACCCTAAGTTCCACGTCCTACCCCATTCATTGCCCTACCCAGGGACTTACTTCGGGGAAACCCAGACGACTTTCAGGTGGCCAGAGGATAAGGTGGTCGACCGATGACAACCGAATTAAAATACTAACTAAAATTTCAACAAGAGTAAAATACTAAATGAAAACTAAGCAGGAGTAAAAACAACTTACAGATTACTTGAATTTAATTCTTCAACAATTTCCTACTTGGCTCTGATACCATGAAGGGGGCGGAAGGAGGGATACAGTGGAAGAACAAGGGGTTATCAGAGTAGTTGGTTGTGTCGGTGAAGGAGAGGGAGTATGGTTTACTTAAAGGGAAAGGAGGGAGTAAATGCGCAGTTATAGCAATTATTACAAATAGTAATAAATAGTAAAAGTAAAAGCAGTTTTAATCATGAGTGAATAGTAACTTCGTGAGTGAATAGTAAATGAACAGTACTATGAATAGTACTACGAAAATGAATAGTAAATGCAGTTTACTGGTAAATGAATAATACAATTTACTGGAAAATTAAGGGGTAAGCTGAACAAGCTCAGACTTATAGTGAATACAGAAGTAGTACTTCAATCTTGATTAAGTACGGTTGAATTAATTGGGTTGAACAAAAGGGATCAACTGGTTGACTATACGAAGAAGTGAATGCGAGTGCAGAACTGTAACTAGTCTTGGGGATTTGCCCAAGGACTTGATACCTGTTTCCACAGTTGGCTGGAGGAAGTGCAAGCTGGTTTTTTGGAGCTGGGGTTGGTTTCTTACTTTTCTCTGTGCTTTTCTCTGCCATGGCTGGGTTGTAGTTCTGCTGCTGTAAATGCTGCTAGTTTTAAATAGCTGGAAAGTACTTTGGATGAATAAGAATTCTCTATACTAGATGCTGCTGAAAAAAACGATTTTTAATAGCTGGAAAGTATTTTGGATGAATGAGAAACTTTTATGACTTGCTAAATAAAAATCCTCTGGTAAGAAAATCAGGGATAGAATTTTTATCTCCTTTAATATATTCAATATCAAAATCAAAAAAAAAAATATATATATATATATATATATATATATATATATATATCGAGCCGACCCGAACCTATATATTTTAAGTCGAGACGAACTTGTTCGCAAATCTGTTTGAGCCAGGCCCTGCTAGGTTCGAGCTCGGCTCGTTTATCAAACGAGCTGCAAAATTGAGCTCAAGCTCGCTCATTAAGCCTTCGAACCGAGCCCTTACCGAGCCGAACTCGCGAACTGCTCAGCTTATTTACAGCCTACTCCTAGCTTAAATGGTAGAGTAGGTAATGGATGGATTCGGGAGGCCTGCCATCTCTGAGGGACGACAGGGGTAGCCGTGGAAGAAGCGTCGTTGTTTCAAGCCCACAAATCATTTGCTAGCTCCACTGCTTTAATCCTTGTTTGCAATTCAGTGGGGTTTTTTGTTGCTTTTGTAATAGTTTTTATTTTGTCTTTTCTGATTCAGAATGAAAGTATAGGCAAAAAGTTTATAAACTTTTAAAATCGAAGTAAGCCAAAGAAAACTATTTTTTAATTATTTTTCAACATTTTGAAATCTAGATACTTCAAAGTTTAAACCATCCTTGTCACCATCGTAGTCACATATTTTTCACTTGTAACATTCGCTTTCGGTCTCAATCGTTGTCTGTGTTGTACTTGTTGGGAAATCGAATCCCCAAGACCTAGTAATGACGCGTCCAGCTTAGACAACAAAAATTGCAAAAATCATACAAGGCGGAATTAGGATTTTACAACAACTCCCGCGTCACGAACGCTGATTGAACTTGTTACAGCACATCATGCTGTATGCCACGAATACTGCTCAACCGTACCTTACGATCTTCTACCATATTTCGTTATACCTCGAATCACGTACCCATTTGAGAAAACCCTACGTGATTGTTTGTTCTCTCTCACAGCCCACTTTTCTGATCTCTCAAAAAACGTGTCGTCGACCTAAAGAATGAAGCGGTATATTTATAGGGCTAGGGCAGAGACCTAAGGAGAAATAAATCTGGGCTCCTTGTGTAAATAAGAAATGTAACAGTCCTGATTTTCGATAAATAAAAATTTCGTTAAATATTTGAAATTTTGAATTGCTTTAAAAATTTCCTTTTAATTCCTACAATTTGTCGTAATTACATTTTAGCCCCTTGAAAATTCTTTTCTTGTTTTTAAGCCCTACTTGGCTAGTATAGTTAGCTTCTAACCGACTAGTTGGAGAAACCAAATTAGAAAGTCACCTAGTTACAATTTCCTAACCCTAGATGGACCTTTTTGCCTATCTTTGAACCTTATGAACCTTTCAACCCTAGACTTGAAATTGTTTATTTATTTTCTTTTATTATTTTGGTTTTCTTCTTTATCCATTGGACGATAAAAGTTAGGGGAACTTTTATCCATTGGGTAATAGAAACCCTATTCTTTATATTAAAGGTATTCATTGAAAGATTTGATTAAGTACTAAAATCTATACATGAATAGAATTTTATAATTGTTTAAAAGGACATTTTTGATTATTTAACTATAAAAATTTCTTTATTTCTTTTGTCCATTGGACAATTAATACTAGAGATTTTATTATCCATTGGGTAATAGGGTTAGTCTTTCAACTAGTACAAGGATTGAATAAATAAATCATTTTTCTAAATCCCCATGTGATGATGTACCAATATTTTATTATAGGATTTAAAACCCTAAGATTTCCTAAATACTCATATATTATTTTATATTGGAGTTTTGTACCCAATTGGATTAATTTAATGGGGAGTTGATCCACCTAGATTACATTAGTACCTATGTAAATATAATATATGTACTTGGTTGACTAAAGAAATGACTTAGTACACATGTGCTAGTACATATATGCATTGTTTATTGGATATTCTTCCACCCCTCTATTGTCCATTGGATAATAACCACTAGGGAAATAATTACCCATTGAATAATAGAACTAGTCTTGCCAACAAGTACTATGGTTAATTTATTAAATCATACCCTAAGATATCCTAAGTACAAATCTAGTTTTTTAATAGGAGACATGTGCATAATTAGATTACTTTAATGAGATATTTGATATGGAAATCTAGTACCTTGTACCTTTTGGCCTATTATTTTTCAAGGAAAATCTTTACCCATTGGATAATAATTGCTAGGAAAAATTTTATCCTTTGGGTAATAGCCAAGACTTTTGCTATAAATAGCACCCTTGTCCAAGCATTCAACTCACACCTTCCAACCTAGCAACTTCTTTCTCTAGAATTCCTTTGTTCTTCTTGTGTTCTTCAAGAAACTCATCCAAGACCACTACTAAACCTCCACCCGACCACCCTTTGATCCAAAAAGCTTAAGTAGTTTAGTCAAGATTTGGTTTCGAGAGAAACCTTTCTCTTTCGAAGCTACCGGAAGCCTACCGTCGGAAGTTACTCCGTCCGACCGCCGACTCACCATAGCCGACCACCGCCAAGAAGTAAGGTAGGATCTCCTTATCTTCCATCCTAAGTAGAAAGTAGGTTATCTTTATTTACTTTTCATCTTAAGTATAACGTATGTTGTTTTGATCTCTAAGAAAGAACGGTTTTTCGAAAGTTAAAACTTTACTATTTGAATCGAAGTATTCGTATTTTGATATTTCGAGGAGTTTGAATTAGTATACATGAATTGATTGTGTTACTTGGGGTATGTTATGGAGTTGGATGATCTTGTTAGTTTACAATGAATGATTCATACTTACTTTGTCCTACCACGGAGTCTTTGTATGTAAACGAGACACGAGAACTGAGAAAGTAGAAACATGGCACCTAGGGTGCGGTTAATGAAAGGACATGTATTCTAAGGATGGAAATATTTTTGAAACGACATAATGACCTGTTTTGGTGGCATTATGTGAGATGTGTGTGTGTTCCAATGGGAATCCGGAATAGCAGAACCATTATGAGGTTGTGTGCATTCCCATGGGAACCCGGAGCGGTGGAACCATGGTGAGGAATGGCTTGGTTATCCGCGGTACGGAGCCAATGCGATTGTGTGCCAATGGGAACCCGGCGCGGCGGAACCATTGCGAGGATACTCGGGAACCCGGCGCGGCGGAACCGAGGTTGGGTGAGTTAAACAAATGATTTTGAAAGGTTGATTTGTATGTGAAAATGTTGACACGGTCTACGATGAGTCGCGTTGGAGAAACACGGAAATCTTGAACACCAACGATAGATGATTAACGAATGTGGATGTGTGATTGTTAGTGTGGTTGTAAATGATTTACTGTTGTAAGATTGGTGGGTAGGGATTTCCTATTGAGCGTTGTAGCTCACGGTGTTATCTTTTGGTGACCTTGACATATTATATTGGTGGTGACGCCGGTATAATGTGTCAGACCTCATAGATGAACAGGGTGAGATGTACACTTGGAGGCCTTCGGAGCTGAGGAGCTTGGCAGAATGGAGGAGCAAGCGGAGCATTAGTTAGAAGCCCTAGTTCCTCCCTTGTGTAATAAAAGTACTCTCTTAAAAGTTATGATATAATAATGAGCCAGACTCTATTTAGTTTTCAATAAAAACGTCTATTTAACGTACCCAAAATTGGGGCGTTACAAGAAATCTTAATCCCACTAGGATTCTATTTTTTATCATGCAAATTACAATTCACCCCACTATAAAATTATAATTGCACTTTCTTTCTTATCTCAATTATATTTTGAGCTCCTTGTTATTAAATATTTATTAATCTCCCCACATTAAGATCACAAATACCCATTAATTAAAATAAATTACTAACAATCTCCTACTTTATCAACATCTTATACCTTGAGACTATCCGCTTAACTTATTCGATATGTCGGATACAAATATTCACCTGCAGGGTTTGACATAATCGAAACTTATAAGCTTACTAAAGGGGGTATCACCAATCCCTACTGAGACATGGATTCCATCAATAATTAATAGTTGTCATATATATAATGTTGCTACCTTAACTCACCGAGATTATTGTCCGTATAAAGATCTCACTCTTTAGAGGCCGATTGGATGCAGCTTTGGCAAAGTGTATTGTTGAATACACCCGGTTAAGGGGTGATGGGACTGGTTTAGGTTGCTTTGGCAACCCTATTTGCACCTGTATTGGCTTCTCCCCCTTCTTCCCGTATACACCCCAATCCGGTGGATGAGGTACTAAATTATGGCTACCTCTGGACCGAGCAATAGATAATCTGGCTGTATACAAGTATTTTTCTGACCGTTCTGCCATCCTTAATCCCCTATCTTCATCATCTTCACTTTATCTCCAACCCCCAATACCCTAGTCCAGAAAACCCTAAACCCAGTTTTAAAAAAAAATGGAAATCCAAAAACCAAACTGCTACCCAATTCAAAATTTCCAAAACCTTACCTCAATTAACTCCCACCGCCACTACTACTACGCGTCACCACCGTGAATCGTCAGCCAACTGTGAGCCAGAGGGAGAATAGAATTTCGGATTTGCCCACACCAGGGCCCTAGGAATCGCGCAGAAGGAGAAGAAGTGAATTGGTGGAGAAGAAAGCGAGAGAGAACCCACGAGAGAGAAAGAGACTGTTGGAGACGATGAGAGAGAGAGAGAAGAGGTCAAAGTAATCTGGGAAAAAGAGGGAGAGAAGAAGGGAGTGGTTGGAAAGGTGTTTTTTAATTAAAAATGTAATAATAAAAGGGGAAACGTGTGTTAGAGAAGAGGAGATAAAAAATTAATTAATTGTTTTATACAATTAATTAAAAATCATATTTTTTTAAGTATAACAAAGAGTAAGACAAGTAAAAAAAGTAAAAAAAGTTTTATTATTTAATTTTTTGAGTAAAATAACTTATTATAGTATAAATGTCAAAAAGTAATTAAATATAGGAATACTTAAATATACATCCTCTTTATCCATGCAATGTAAGAATTCATCCCGCCATTTTTTCATACTTATGATTTCATCCTTTAGTGTGTGAATTACCTTTTTACCCTTTTCACTATGATATACATATATTATGTTATATTGTTTTCCCAATTTAGTTGGATTGGATTGGATTGTTTTCCCAATTTAGTGGGATTGGATTGGATTATTTTCCTCATTCAATGGGATTTGGTAAATTTCAATATGATTGATTTTTTTTTTAATCATAGAACGTATTTGAGGAATCAATATTTTTAGGAATACAACATGATAAGTTAACCACATCTTTGCATTTTTTCTTCATTATTCGAGTTGGCCAACGGAACATGGCTAAATTACCATAAAAAATATATAACATGACATCCTCAAACCGTTACATGGTTCAATTACCATGACATTACATGGTTAATTACTTATGATGACATTCTAAAATTCTCGGCCTATATATACAAGAATTTTGGGATGTAAATTACTTATGATTTTATCTTAAAATTCTTGGCCTATATGAACAAGAATTTTGGAATGTAAATTACTTATGATTTCATCTTAAAATACTTATGATTTCATCCTAAAATTATTGGCCTATATAGACAAGAATTTTGGGATGTTAATTACTTATGATTACATCCTAAAATTCTTAGCCTATATAGACAAGAATTTTGGGATGTAAAATACTTATGATTTCATCCTAAATATCTCGGCCTATATAGACAAGAATTTTGGAATATAAATTACTTATGACTTCATCCTAAAATATAATTATGATTTCATCCTAAAATTTTTAGCCTATATAGACAAGAATTTTGGGATTCAAAATACTTATGATTTCATCCTAAAATTCTTGGCCTATATAGACAAGAATTTTGGGATGCAAATTACTTATGATTTCATCCTAAAATTCTTGGCCTATGTAGACAAGAATTTTGGGATGTAAATTACTTATGATTTCATCCTAAAACACTTATGATTTCATCCTAAAATTCTCAGCCTATATAGACAAGAATTTTGGGATGTAAAATACTTATGATTTCATCCTAAATATCTCGGCCTATATAGACAAGAATTTTGGAATGTAAATTACTTATGATTTCATCCTAAAATTCTCGAGCTGTATAGACAAGAATTTTGGGATGTAAATTACTTATGATTACGTCCTAAAATTATCGGCCTATATAGACAAAAAAATTTGGGATGAAAATTACTTATGATTTCATCCCAAAATTCTCGGCCTATATAGACGAGAATTTTGGAATATAAATTACTTATGATTTCATCCTAAAAATTTTAGCCTATATGGACAAGAAATTTGGGATGTAAACATAATTATTTGTACATTTCAAACTATCCTTATATGAATTGGTCTACGCAGCGGCCTAACAGATTTCACTGGAGTAGTTTCATGGTAAATGGTCCAAATAATTAACCATGAAATGATAGAAACATACAGACATATTTCATGGTAAATTTTACAAATAATTTACCATAAAATCGGAAAGCTTGTATTACATATATGATTTAAAATATATAAATATATACAATTAACAATACTCAAAGGGCAATATCGGTATTAAAAGTATGACAAGGATGAAATCATAAGTTGCTGAAAAGGACAGGATGAATTCATAAGTGAAGAGGGAAATAAGGACGAATTTTTAAGTCTCCCTTAAATATATTTGGTTATGTAATTATTCAATTAATGTAATGACTAATCTAATTTCATACTATACAAGGGCAAATGAGTCATTTCATAGCTTTTTACATTATACATCATTCCTTATACACCCAATTTATCCTCTATCCAAACATCGTATTATTTTATCCACATTCTTTAATACATCATCCAAACCATCTACTTTTTAATACACCCTCTATAAATATCACATCAATGTGGGCCCTCTCCTCTTAACTAATACCCCTTACTATTTTATCCCCTTTCATAAATAATACACCCAAAACTTATACCACATCCAATCGGACCCTTAATGAATTAAAGTCAACAACATTAAATATATACCTCTAATAATCATCTTTGGATTAAGAGCATAAGCATTCATAAGAACCATAAGGTTTCAATTGTCTTATAAAGTTAGTACAAAGACAATTACCTCAATACGGTTCCGTTCAATACCCACAAAGTGTACTAGCACAATGAGATGGAACTAGACCGTTCCTTGTAGTCAAGACAGACCTACTAAACATTGTACTACAGTCCTACCGATGGTTTGTCCAGTTCCATCTAAGACTGTAAACGATATCTTATATTTCATAAGAACCGATAATCTAATCTTCTGTGTGTAAGCCAAACACTACACACCGGATCATCTGCTTTGTAAAATAAAAGACACACATGCACAACATATAATAATATTATGCAAATATTGCCCATAAAAGATTCTCATAAAAAATTGATAAAACTAATTAATAAATAGCAGTCAAATATTAATCCATTACACAAAAGTATGACTTTTAGTATAATTTTCTAACAAACTCTCACTAAGACTCAAAATCATGCTGTCACGCATCTCACTTCCATTCCCTCTACATGACTATCAAAAGTCTTAGCCCGTAACCTGTTCATAAAAGGATCTGCTTGGTTATTTACCGATGCGACCTTGGACACAACTATATCACCTCGCTGAACGATCTCTCGAATCAAGTGATACTTACACTCAATGTGTTTTCTTCTTATGAGTCAATGGCTCCTTAGAGTTAGCAATTCCACCACTTTTGTCACAATAGATGTAATAGCTAATTGTACTAAAGGAATCACTTCTAGATCCATAATCGGCCTCCATGGTGGAATCAATCAATGCACGATTGCTTGATACTCCTCCAACTTATGGCTCTACCTCCTAGGTAAACACATATCTCGAGGTATACTTCTAAAATCCTTATCTAACACAAAGTCTTAGTCTATGTACCCATAAGGTATCAAACTATCTGACTAGTAAACCAACATATAATCTCTAGTTCTTTTCAGATACTTGAAAATATGTTTCACTACATTCTAATGCTCTTGCCCTGGATTAGATTGAATCCACTAACCATGCCAACGATAAAAGCAAATATCAAGTCTAGTACACAACACAGCACACATGAGGCTTCCTACTGTCAAGACATAAAGAACTACCTTCATCTTCTCCATTTCCTTAGGTGTCTTACGACATTTATCATTGGATAGGTTGATTCCATACCTAAAAAGGAAGGAACCCTTTCTTCGAATCCTGCATCCTAAAACGAGCAAAGATCTCATTGATATAAGTAGCTTATGATAAACCCAACATCCTATACTTGCGATCTCGCATAAGCTTAATCTAAAGGATGTGACCGGCTTCTCTCAAGTCCTTCATATCGAACTGGCCAGATAACCACACTTTCAATGAAGACAACACTCACACATCGTTTCCGATGAGCAAGATATCATCGACATATAGTACTAGAAAACACTACCACCTTTCCGTTGCGCTTCTTGTACACATATGACTCATTCGGAGATTGATCAAAACCAAAAAAAAACTTGATTGCTTGATCAAAACGGATGTTCCGAGATCTAGATGCTTGCTTGAGTCCATGAATAGACTCATTAAGCTTGCACAACATGTGCTCTTGACCCATTTGCTATAAATCCATCAAGTTCCATTATGTTGATGCGTTTATCCAGATTTCCATAAGAAATGCAAATTTCACAGCCTTTTGCTAAAATTCTGCATCTTTATCTTCTAATTTCTCGTTGTAGTTGCAGGGTTCAGCATGTTATTTTTCAGAGATCATATCATAAGATTCTCCCAAGAACGTATACCGATTGGGTGGGACAACAACCCTCCTACTAAGATGAGGTACCGGTATGTCAACAACACTTTCTTGCAGTGTAACCTCCCATTCTATTGGTGTTGAAGAAGTCTTTGTCAGTCCTTCTCCTCTCAATTTCTCTAGAACAATTTTGCTTCTGGGCTTGTGGTCTATTACATAGTCCTTCACTAAGTATCGGTCATTGGTGCTAACAATGACCTTCTGATTCTTAGGACTATAAAATAATCCACATTTCGTTCCTCTAAGGTACCCCACAAACAAACAAACTTATGTCATTGATTCCAATTTATCTGCGTCCTCATTCAACACATGTGCTGGACTACCCCAAACCCGAACATGCTGCAGACTAGGTTTGTGCCCAGTCCATAATTCTGTGGGTGTAGATGGTACTGACTTAGATGGTACCAAGTTAAGAATGTAAGCTGCTGTTTCTAGTGCATGTCTCCAAAACGAAATTCATAAATCTGAATAACTCATCATTGATCTCACCATATCTATAAGAGTCATATTCTTTCTTTTTGCTAAACCATTTTGACGTAGATACCTGGTGCTAATAACTGGGATGTAATCCCTTCAACTAACAAGTACTCTCTATATTCTCTCAAGAGGTATTCGCAACCACGATCAGATCGCAGTGTCTTAAGACATTTACCTAGACGTTTCTCCGTTTCCGCCCTATACTCTCTGAATTTCTCAAAGCATTCGGACTTACGGTGCATCAAATAAATGTATCCAAACATTGAGTAATTATCAATCAAAGTGATGAAATACTTAAAACCACCTCTTGCTTAGACATTCAAAGGTCCACATAAATCAGAATGAACCAATTTCAACGGCTCTTTGACTCTATAACCTTTTGATAATAAAAAAAACCTCTTGCATTCACCGCCATCACCAACTCCAATCACTACCATCACCGCCCCTCAACTCCAGTTACAACCAGCACTGCCATCAACAACAACACACTACTTGCCACAAAAAAAAAAAATGATGAATAACAATCAGACATGCAATTCCCGAAAATCTCTACCAAAATCGGAAATTAACTTCCGAAAGTGTCCACAAAATTCAGATTCTAATATCGGAACCCTTTATGACGAATCTTGAAGATGCGCTATGTCTTTTTTCTGTAAAAAAAAGTAGATTTCGAATGCATAATGCTTCGTATTACGTGTTTTGTGAATGCCGGTCAAGAATTCCCCATTGAAACACAATCCTTCATTGGGAATTCTACGGTTTGAAACACGTCGAATCCGGTAATCTGGTGTGGTGATGGTGGTGCGGTCTGAAGTGGTGGTGTAACGGGTAGAAAGAAGGTAGAAGGAGGAGTGGGTTGTGTGTAGTAATTTTAGGGGTATTTTTGTCTAATAGTGATTTATTTTAAAACATGCTACGTATAATGAATTTTTGGTTGCAAATAGTCGGCCCCATCCGTAATGGACACTCCATTTGATGAGCATTTAGCGAAAGACCGAGCAGAAATTTTATCGGTTTTTTTTTCCCTTGTAACGCAGGAGTATTGTTCGGCTTAATAAGTCATTTGGCTTTTTTTGTCTTTATTCAAATTTTTTTAGTATTTGTTAATTTTTTGTCAAAATTTTGAGGATTATTGCTTCGTCATGATGAGAGGAATCTAAAAAGTAAAAAAAATTACGATCGAAACCTTTTTCTTTTTTAATAACAAAAAAAATTGGCTTATTTTTGTCTTTATTTAAAAAAATTGGATTTCAACCGTAAGTTTTTTACTTTTTAAATTTCTCTCGTCACGACGAAGTAATGATTCTTAAAAAATTGACAAAAAAACTAATAAATGTGAATTTTTTTGAATAAAAACAAAATAATAAGCCAATGACTTTTTTGAATAATAAACAAAATAATAATTGGCTTACTTTTTTTTTTTTTTGATGGTCAAAAGTTCATGGTGAGCACAAGAAAATTGTGGAGGAAAACTGTTATCCTCTCGTTGGCAATTTTTCTCCCCTTTTATTATCCAAATTTTCCATAAGCTTTTTCCACAAGTTGCAAGTTGCTGCAACTGAATTGTTAATTCTTGAGCGACAGACACAGCCTTCACTGCCCTCCAATTTAACCCCGCGGCCATGGGATAATGATCAGGACACACCTTTGGAAATGTGAGGCCTACAGCTATCGAGGGATTTGGGCCGACGCAAAATTGTATTCCGTATTCATTTGAACCACAAACACTCACAAACAAATACACACATTCATTTATGCGTACGAATTGAGTGTGGAGTTCGAACACATATATAGAGTACGTGCAGTGTTTGCATGCCTCGCATTGAATGTGAATGAGTTTGTGTATTTGTATTAGTGTTTGTGACACTAGCACAATTGTATTCAATTTTCTCCCTACCATATTACTAATTGGGATTGTATTTATCGAAATATACACGTTAAAAATGATCAACGTATATCAAAAAAATATGGATGGGAAAATTTAGTCTATATTCGTATTAAGAAGATCAGAAATGTTACGAACACAAACAAAAGTGCATAGATTCACTCGGAACCGTCCGATATAAGCGTGTTCTACTGGTTGATGTAGGCTCTTACATAGTGGATGATATCGAACACCTACAGTAGTACCCAAAAGTAATTCTCTTTGCGCGCCCCCCTTGACACACCACCCCCCGCGGACCCCACCCCCCACGACCAAAATACCCCCGGCCCAACCCATGGCAATAATTCCTCTCATTTTCTTATTTCTCATTTATTTACTTAATAACTTTTATATCTTTTTTCACTTTTATTTATTTAATATTATTTAAGTGTTTTAATTTTCAATCCGGTTGAATCGGTGCAAAGATCTTCTCTTTTTTTTTATCATTTTATCTTCAATGGTCATAATGAATTTTTGGCTCGAAGGCGTTTCAACAAGTACCCTAAGGCTCCTTATTTAGTTTCAGGTCTCTCTTAAGGTGCTCATTGAAAGGTTTTAGAGTCAAAAATTCATTACGACCATTTAAGATGAAATGATAAGAAAAATAAGATTTTCGCACCGGTATAAACGAATTAAAAATCGGAACACTTATGTTTTTACTCTTTATATGTACTTTTAAATTATTTAATATTATATACGTAAGTAAATTTCTTTATGTACAAAATAAGGATCTATACGATGCGCTATATCCAGAAAGGGGTTGGGCAAACGAGCTAATACAGTCTTTAAATTGCTTTGAAGATTTGGCACGACAGGACCATTGAATGGACGCTATGAGTTTGGGAGTTGTCATCACTTCGGCGTACAACCTTGTTTTGCATACATTTGATGAGCTTCCTTCAGGTTATTTTACTCACTTCCTTCAGGTTATTTTATCTTCAATGGTCATAATGAATTTTTGGCTCGAAGGCCTTTCAACAAGTACCCTAAGGCTCCTTATTTAGTTTCAGGTCTGTCTTAGGGTGCTCATTGAAAGGCTTTAGAGCCAACAATTCATTACGACCATTTAGGATGAAATGATAAAAAAAAATAAGATTTTGCACCGGTATAAACGAATTAAAAATCGGAACACTTATTTTTTTACTCTTTATATGTATTTTAAATTATTTAATATTATATACGTAAGTAAATTTCTTTATGTACAAAATAAGGATCTATACGATGCGCTATATCCAGAAAGGGGTTGGGCAAACGAGCTAATACAGTCTTTAAATTGCTTTGAAGATTTGGCACGACAGGACCATTGAATGGATGCTATGAGTTTGGGAGTTGTCATCGCTTCGGCGTACAACCTTGTTTTGCATACATTTGATGAGCTTCCTTCAGGTTATTTTACTCACTTCCCATTGAGATCCCCTCCAATTCCAGTCCAAGAGCGCATTGAAATAACTATTGCCCGTATTGGTAACAATCACTTTGTGCAACTTTTTTTGCAACCTCATTACCCTGTACCACCCTTCCCAATATAGTGGTGGAACAATGCATCAAACCAAGCTAAAAGATGGGTTGGTCGTTATGCAACACGAATTAATTTGTGAGAAGAAATAATGGATACAAGACCAAGAGGGACAGGAGCAGAATTTGATGGAAACATTGATTAGAAATTAGAAAAAAACAGTAATTAAAGTCTTTTAAAAGAAAAAAAACTAGTAAGAGTTTAAAAAAACTAAAACAGTAATTAAAGTCTTTTAAAGGTATAAAAAAACTAGTAAAAGTAAAAAAATAAAAAATAAAAAATAAAACAGCAGTTATTTACTTTTAAAAATAAAAAATAAAAAAAAACTAGTCAAAGTGAAAAGAAAAAAAAAAAAAAACGAAAAAGCAGGGGGAGGAGGGGCAAAGGGAGAAAGGTGGTGGGGGGTGGTGTCCGGGGGTGCGAAAAGAGGCTCTCTATCCAGATATGTGCAATTTGTTCTGTGTCCTAGTCATCTTTATAATATTATATATATATGTGCTCGTACTGTTGTATTCCATCCATCCAAATTACTCGACCCTACAGAGTACGGAAGGACAAGTTAGACCAAAAGCTAGAATAAAGTAGACAGTAATATTTTTCCATTTTAAAAGGGGAGTGATTTTGCCACTCTTATTTTTGTTAATATCACTTTTTTTTATGTCTTTAATAGATGATTTATTTTATAATAAAAGATGAGTGAAATTAATAAAAAGGAGAATAACAAAATCAATTCCCTTTTAAAATTGCAAGACTTCTTAGTATCAACAAATTGAGACAGATGAGCAGATTTTTTGGCATTTTATTCCACTAATATGTACTCCACGCAGCAATGCCATTGTAGATCATGAACATTAAAGATAATCTTCTTCTCTCTCTCTCTCTCTCTCTCTCTCTCTATATCAAATTTTACTTTCCCCATAAAGGTGACAATTGGGCGGGTCCGAACGGGTTTAAGCGGGTTAAAACGGGTTACGGGTCAACCATGAGCGGGTCAAATATGGGTCAATTAGTAAAAACAGGTTAAAACGGGTCGGGTCAAATATGGATCAAGCCAAACTCAAACCCGCCCGACCCGACCCGGTCCCCCCTCTTTATCTCCTTTCTTTCCAAACACAGCTTCCCTTTCTCCTTCCTCAATCCCGATCAACTAATTCTAACTTCGTCACCTCGAAACCAATTTAAGGAAACCCTAAATTAACATAGTCCACTTTACGGCAAAAAAAATAAAAATCCAGAGAGAGAGAGAGAGAATACGTTTTGGACAAAGCGGCAGTTGGCGACGACGAGTGATGTGGAGAGGATCACGCCCGCCACGAAGCACTTGATCTACTGATCTAGCCTCTAGACTCAAGTTGCTCTTGGTGATCCATAAAAAAAAGGAAAAAATTCAAAAAACCCCCTGAACTTTGAACCGAATGTCAAATAGGTACCTGAACTTAAATAAATTTCAATTGAACACCTGAACTTTCACTCCGTTATTCAATTTACCCCCTTCCGTCTCAATCCGTGACTTTCCTAACGGCAACTACTGAGCTGGACACTAACAAACAAAACAAAATGTTAGAGGGAGAAATTGTAGGGAAGCAACAGCGATCTGACACCTTTTTAAGGCCCCGTTCGGCTAAATAAGCCTACTGGCTTATTTTTTGTCTTTATTCAAATATTTTTTGTATTTTTTTGTCATGTTTTTGGGGATTATTGCATCGTCATAAAAATAGGAATCTAAAAAGTAACAAATTACGATCGAAACCTTATTTTTTTAATAAAGACAAAATAAGTCAATAAGCCAATTTTTTCGTCTTTATTAAAAAAATGGATTTCGATCATAATTTTTTACTTTTTAGATTCCTCTCGTTATGACGATGCAATAATCTCCAAAAAATTGACGAAAAACTAACAAATATGAAAAAAAAAGTTGAATAAAGACAAAAAATAAGCCAATTGGCTTATTTAGCCGAACGGGGCCTTAAAAAGGTGGAAGATCACTGTTGTTTCCCTTCAATTTCTCCCTCTAACATTTTGATCTGTCTGTTAGTGTCCAACTTAGCGGTTGCCGTTAGGAAAGTCACAGAGTGAGACGGCAGGGGGTAAATTGAATAACGGAGTGAAAGTTCAAGTGTTCAATTGAAGTTTATTTAAGTTCAGGTGCCAATTTGACATTGGATTCAAAATTCAAGGGTTTTTTTTTTAATTTTTCCCTTAAAAAAATACCAAAAAAAGTAGGTTTCTTTTTTTTGGCAAAAAAAAAAATTGATCTTCTTTGAAAGATCTAATCAAGATCTTTTAAATAATGCAAAAAAGTTAATTTTTTTATTTTTGTAAACTCATTATTTTTAAGCATAAAATTTTCAGAAAAAAGTACTTATTTTTTAAGAACGTTTAGTGGAACGGGGCTTGGAAAACGAAAAAGTGGGCTCCATGCTTTCGTAATTTTTTACTTCAGCGGTGCTACAGTTCCTGACCAGAAAGGGATACCGATGGGTTCCCGACGGCACGCCGAGCCCACTCGTTTGGATCGAGCATCTACACACATCGAATGCCGTTAATTCTCACGCCCACTCGTTTTTGTTTAGAATTCTTGGACTGCTCGAATTAGCCATCCGGTGGTTGGAATAGGCCCAGCGTGCCATCGAGAACCAATCAGTATCCCTTCATTCGGAAACCGTAGACTTTTGGAATTTTTTATACTCCAATGAATTGCCCTTGTCAGCTCATATGCATGACCCTTTAATTGGAATCACGACCTTGGTATATCCATTTGTTTGTTACACGTGGCTTGTGGATAGTGGTGGAACATGGGAGCTGTGTGGGACCGAATGGAGTTGGATGGGTTTTGGGCCATTGATTGGTTAGTTGGTTAGTTTGATAAGATGAAGAGTGATGAAAGAGTTTTTGGGCTGTAGGTGATAATTTGCCAGTGGCGGAAAAGGACGTTGGAGTTTACAGGTTCGTTGATACAGTCTGGCCCTCAGGAGTGATTATTGGCAGGTGGGTCTTTTAATTCCAATCCATATTGAACCCATTTTCAACCCGTCTAAAACCATAAAAATATGGGTTTATACAGGTTCAACCCATATCAACCCATTATGTAATATGGGCGGATTGGGTTGGGTTATAAATAGACGGATTGGGCGGGCTAAAAAAATATGGGTTGTGATTGCCACCTCTATTTCCCCATTTCCGTTTGCTCTGTTCGCCCTCAGTCGGGGGTTTCATGTTTTATGGTCGGTGAAGGGGGAGGCCGTGGGTCTCTTTGCTTGGGCTCGACCTTTTCTGTCTCTTCTAGATCTACTCGGTTTGCGTCGGCGGCGGTGGTGTGGTGGTTTTGTTGTGGTCGTTTAGGGGTTTCGGTGTTCGAATAATGGGGAGGGGAGATCGGGGGCGTTATGTTTTTTTCTCCTATTTCAGTGTCTGGTTTCTCCGGTTGTGACCAGAGTGTCTCCAGCAAGTTTTAACCATCCGGATTTGTTCCCGGTTTGGGTTTCCCCCAGATCCGGTGGGTGCGGTGGTGGGTGAATAAACCACGGTTTTCACTCAGATGAGTCGATGGTGGAAGGATAGAGGCCGGGCACGGCCTTGGAGCCTTGCTCGGCAACCTTAGGGAGTTGAAGATGCAGAGGAGGAGTGCAGCAGACAGCGCCGTGGTATGTGAGAGTAGAGGCTTTGCCAGAGAGGTTTTCTACTCGGTCCCCGTGCCTGGAGCTTGCTCTTGCTAGCGGGGGCTCGCCGGAGATGTTTATTTGCTCCGCTTTGGCCGAGACCCAATAGAGCCTCTGAAGGCGGTAACTGACGGATCCCTTTGGCCGGTGTGCTTGTGGATTAGTCCATGTTTGCTATATTTTCTGTTCTGTTGTGTTCATTCCTTTTTCCTTCGGTTTAGCATTTGTTTGTTTTTGATTTGGTTGTTTGAGCTAGCCAGAGCCAGATGGATGGATAGATTGTTAGTTCCTCGTGATCAAACGACCCTTAGAGGCCAGTGAGCTGTGGCTCGGCTTAGGACATAAACTCCATCTTCTCTTTCTCTCTTTGTTTTGAGTGAATATCCTTCGAGATTGGTTGATTTTAGTTTCCATTTTATAGTATTTGGAAGGAATCGCTGTAATTTATCTTCACAGCTTTAATGAAATGTGCTTTGGATAAAAAAGAAGAAAAAAAAGATCATGAACATTAATAGGCGAGTAGGATTTTTAGTTTCAAACTTTTAAGGGTAAATTACGCTGACCTCTCCTGAGGTTTTTGACAAATAAATTGACCCACCCTATGGTTTGAAAAATTACTCACACTTCCCTTACTTTACAAACTACTCCGTAATATGCATATAGTCCCTTTGCCGTTAAATTTGGCGTAACAGTGTTAACATTAATGAATAAAAGACCATCATACCCTTATTACAAATAGTTTGGTTTATATTGGCCACCCTTATTTTATATTAAAATCTATTGTTATACTCCATCTGTCTCATTTTAAATATCCCTTACAGAAATTCATGCGTTTTCAAATCTCAAAAAATATACTATTTTTTAAAATCTTTTTACACCAAATTAAACGTGCTATTGAGGTTTTTTCTTTATTTATTTTTACTATTGGGGACATTTAAAATAGAACGGAGGAAGTAAAATTAACATGTCACAAGTATAAAAGACAATTTTATTTTTAAAATAATAAATTAAATAACCAATAGAAAAAATTCAAAATTCAGAATTTATTGAGATTTTTCTTTATCATTAATTCATTTATTATAGTGGGTCCAATTATTTATTTTCTTATGAGTTTTTTTATCCCCTAAATTATGTACATTTTTTTCTACTTAGTCCTTAAACTATCTATTTGATGATTTCATTCCCTCTACTATCATACCATCACCTACTTAGTCCAATAGATAACAAAAATTAGAAATTTGGACGAAAAATGGCACATTAGGCCTTGTTTAAGACCCTGTAAAACCGATGGTTGACTATTAGAGCCCTAAAGACAAAAATTAATTATGACATTTTTGGATAAAATGATAAAAAAAAGAAAATCTTTGCACTGATTTAAACGGATTAAAAATTGGAGCACTTAATTTTTTAATCATATTTTTTAATATATGAACTTTCTCAAAAAAAATTGAGTGCAGCAATTTTCAATCTGTTTGGACTGAAGCAAAGATATTATTTTTTTGATCATATTACATTGAAGGGTCATTATTATTTTTTTTTTATCTCTAAAGCTCTCATAATTAAGTATCTACTCTACAAGTATCTACTCTTTATTTGGGACCATGTAGAGTAAATACTTGATTATGAAAACTCTAGCGTCTGGTTTTCACTCAGATAGTAGGGGGGATAAGATAGTAGGGGGTATTAGTTAATAAGAGATGGCCCACATTAATGTGATGTTTATGGAGGGGGATTAAATAGTAGGTTGATTGGATGAGGTATTAGAGAAAGGGGATTCAGCTGTCAAATGACCCTTTCGCCCTTGTGCAGTCCCTAAATTAATTATGTATTACGCTTTATATGTGATTACAAATTTAATTATTCTTTCACAATTTAAGTCGTAATATTTATTTCTACTTATAAATTAACGAATTTAATATTATTATTAAACATTTTTTTTTATAAAATTTGGTTTTTTTTAAAAATTAAGTGTTCCAAATTTCAATCTGTTTGAACTGATGGACAGATTTTAGTTTTCTGATCATTTTATCCTCAATGGTTATAATTAAAATTTGACTCTAGAGCTTACGCTGATTATCCCTAAGAAAGTTGTAGAATCAAATATCTCTTAGGGTTAATCAACGAGAGTCCTAGAGTCAAAATTTAATTATGATCATTCAGGATAAAATGATCAGAAAACTTAAATCTTCGCACCTGTTTAAATGGATTGAAATTTGGAACACTTAATTTTTCTACCTCTTTAGACCGTTTATATATTTAAAAATATAGTTAAAAAATTATGTATTTCAAATTTCAATTCGTTTGAATCGGTGCGAAGATCTTAGTTTCTAATCATTTTATCCTAAATGATCATAATTAAAATTTGACTCTAGGGCTTACGTTGATTAACCCTACGAGATATTTGATTCTACAACTTTCTTAAGGCTAATTAATGAGAGTCCTAGAGTCAAAATTTAATTATGACCATTCAGGATAAAATGATAAAAAACTAAGATCTTCGCACTGGTTTGAACGGATTGAAATTTGGAACACTTAATTTTTCAACCTCTTTACACCGTCTATATATTAAAAAATATAATTAACAAGTTAAGTGCTCCAAATAAGGAGTCTTAGGATATGTTTGAATGGAAAGTATGATTTTGGGTAGAATGGAGAGTAAAAGTTGGTTGAATGGTGGATGGAGAAAGGGGAGAACGAGGGGTATTTTCGTCCACAAAATACCCTTCACAGCCTGATTATTTTTAGGGACCCCTGGAGCAGCCCAAATATAATACCGGATAAACCTTAGAAGGGGGGAAAACGTGAAGCGGGTAAGAAATTATCAGGGGAATTAATTGGATACCAAACGGGGGGAAAAGGGATGGCCCCTCCCATATACCCCTTTTTATTTTTCCCCACCCTTTTTTGCTCCATCCAAGCAGGGCCTTTGGGAGTAATTTATAGAACCAGAGGGGAGGTCTCGTATATTTATGAGAAACCTCAGGAGAGTTCAGAATAATTTACCCAACCTTTTATCATGCAGTGCCTGCGGGACCCCCAGGTGGGCATATGTATTTTTCTTACCCCAAAAAGAAAATTAAAATGAGATAGATCCAGGAAAGGACGAACTTGTCAAAATAAAAATAAAAAATAAAAAAATAAAAGGACAGGACGAAGAAGGAAGAACGAACGAACTCGGTAAGGAATCCGAAAATCGGTTTCCGCTCACAACCACATGGCCCACGTGCGCGTGCCGATAAAAAAAAAAAACGACCCCCAAAGAAAATCGCATGGCCCACGTCTCTTCACGTGACGAAGGCGATGATGGAAATGAGGCTAGCCAGTAGCCAACTTTCGGTATAATATATCGTAGTACCCCCTTTTAATTATTAAAGTTTCTGAGTTACCCCTGTTAACCTAATGTATTTTAGGTTTCGACACTTTAGCCAATACACGCGTTCATATTTGACGGAGAATGGTTAGAGAAAAATAATACCCCCTCCGTCCCTTTTTAAATGTCTTGTTTCGTAACTACAACTTATTAAAAAGACATCATCATTATACCTTTCACATCAACTTTTTCCTTCACTTTCCCTGCTTATCCATCATCATTACACTTTTACTCACTAAATTTACAAAATGAAATATACTTTTAGGGACAAAATAGACAATGCACCAACTTTTACCCCTTTAATTTTACAAAATAGACACTTATTAAGGGACAACCCAAAATGGAATACTGGACATTAAATAAGGGACGGAGGGAGTACAAGAGGACAAACAAATTTCTACTCTCTTCGTCTGAATTTAAATGTCCCTTACGGTTTTTGAGCATTTTCAAACCCCGAAAATATATATTTCTACGTATTATTTTTAAAATTTCTTACACTAAATTAAAGTACTCAATGAACACTTTAATTTGGTGTAAGAAAATAAAAAAAATAATATGTAGAAGTATATTTTTTTTGGAGTTCGAAAATGCACGTTAAACCGTAGGGGATATTTAAATTGGGATAGAGGGAGTATAACAGTAATGTTGGGGACACAACACTCGGAGCTGGCCCTGACTTTTCAGGAACTTAAAGTGAAAATTAAAAATGAAACCCTTTTATTGGATTATTATAAGGGGTAAAAAAAGTTTGAAGGCCCTTGAAGTTTAAATTTTTTTAGAGGCCTAAAGCGGTCGCAACACAAGTTTTAGCTCAAAACTGGCTCTGACAATACTCCACCGCAACACCAATCACAACTGCCTGCATGGCACTGCATAATTGGTAATAATTGGCGCCAATCATCCGCATGCAGTCCGCCTATGTACTCTCTTTTCCAATCTTCTTCACCGTGCGAGTTTTATTGGTGTCCTCAGGCCGGCTCGGCCTTGTCATTTGAGTGCCGCTTGTTTGAACCCTAACAAGATTGTTGTTGTGGTACAGATATAGCTGTTGGTGTTACTGAATGGTGGGGTGTGGTTGCTGCGGTGATCTGCAATCTCGGTGATTAGATTTAGAAGTGTAGATTTGTTTCTGTAGGTTTTGGTTTATTTTTCTCAGCTGCGTTTGTTTTTTTAGTTTCCTACCCTTAATGGGGCTATTACCTCCTCTTCGAAGGTTTCCATTGGTTTGGATGTGCGATTTTTCTGTTGCGAATGTTGTGCCCAGTGTCGAGGAAATAAAGTCTCATATTATTTGGGAGTGGAACGAGTGATCACTTAATAACATTTAGGATCCCGTCGCTCATTGCCAATTGGTCTTTGAGTTAGTTATAAGGTTTCTACATGGTATCAGAGTAGGGCCCATTGCACCCCATATTTTAAAAATTTACAATCCACACCCTATGATGACAGACTAGCAAAAAAGATGCACGATGATAGGACCTAAAAATGGTCACATATGACAGACTTCAATCGAGACTGCACGTGATGGGGGGATGTTAAGAAAATAGAGTCCCACATTGCTTGGGAGTGAAATTGGTGATCACTTAATAACATTTGGGACCTCTTGTCTCATTACCAATTGGTTTTGAGATGTATATAAAGTTTCTACATGGTATTAGAGTGGGGCCCGTTCTAACCCACATTTTAAAAATTTACAATCCACACTTCACAATGACACTAACAAAAAGGCTACACGATGATAGGACCCAAAAGTGGTCACACGTGATAAACCTCAAACGCAGTTACACGATGATAGGACTCAAAAGTGGTCACATGTGATAGATACCTCAAACGCAGTTGCACGTGAGGGAGAATGTTAAGGAAATAGAGTCCCACATTTCTTGAGAATGGATGAGTGATCACTTAAAAACATTTGGGACCTATCCGCTCATTACCAATTGGTTTTAAGATGGATATAAAGTTTTTACATCGAGAAGGTTTGTGTGTGAAAGTGGAGTGCTTTTCTTGCTGGTCTCTCCCTTGTGACTTGATTCGCTTGTTGTGTTGTGGGAATTTTGCTCTTCTTAATGTACTGTTTCTCCTATCAATGGGACCTTTGAACATTTTGGCAAAAAAAAAACCTACTTTATAAGCACTAATCATATAGACGAATGTTGTGCTCCTAGCATTATTGCTTCTGTAATAACCTCCCTTTCAGTTTATGCGATCCTTTTGAAAATATTATATGATCAGCACATGGCATCAATGTTTTAAAAACAAGATCGGTGAGCGAATTAGAAAAGAGAGCGGGCAGACGGGTCACCGGTTAAATCGAGGGTGAACCAGAGTTGAACCATCATGTCGTTTATTTACAGTAAAATAATATCTATATATGCATTTTTTTAAACAAATATATATTTTAAATTGTATATTTGCATTATATTGTTGAGCATAAAAGGTGGCCTACAGATCACATAATGTAACATAGATTTAATCTGCCAAGTCAAAATATCATGGTTAACCTTGGAAAAATTGGGAGTTAAGAAATGCTCGTCTTTTAGAAAAAAAGTTCTGCTACCCACATAGACAATCGGTACATAGATTCTACACAGATTTTTTTGTAGGGTCCACTTTTTTGGATTCCAAAAAAATGATCCAATCTGTTCATTAATAATTTTAAAATATTATTTTTAGGGTCCCTGTAAAAAATTAGCTCAATATAATAAATTTAGGTGTTTGATACAATTTTACAACTTTTCATTCAGAATTCCGGATTAGAATTTCAAATGAAAAATTGTAAAATTGGATCAAACACTTATGTTTATCATATTGAGCTGATTTTTTTTTCAGGAGCCCTCAAAAAATATTTTAAATTTAATGAATAGATTAAATCATTTTTGTGGAACTCAAAAGTGGGCCCACAAAAAATCTATGAAGATTGTAAAAAAAAATATAAAAAAATTCAAAGATGATTACCCCAGTTCCTCATTTGTTTGCCAAAAAACACAAGTTTGGCTTCTTTTATTGATTCTAAGCGCTAACACACTCTCTCTCCGCACCGTCAAAGGCTGGCAAAAGCAATAGTACTCCATTTTTCAATGGGTTGGGTCATTAAAACCACAGCGGTTTTTTCGATTCCCTGGTTAAAGCCAGTTTAACCGAATTTCTAGGGAGATTTTATGAAAATAGGCTCGTTTTATAAAACGGTTTTTGGATTGAACCAGACTAGACAAAGAGGCCAATTGAACTGGCCGGACCGGTCTGATTTTCAAAACGTTACATGGCATGAATGAAAGCTAATGAATAACTACCGTTGTCTGTTACTTTTTGTTATTGTTGATTTTCTACCAAGAATTAATTTTTTTTGAATGGAAACATCTATAGATAGATATGTTTGGAATGTTTAGTTAGATTCCTCATACTCCCTCGGCCCCTTTTAAATTGTCCCCAATGAAAAAAAGCCTTGCATTTTTTTGTAAAAATAAAGTACTTTCATATATATTTTTTCAATGTGTTTGCACCAAAACAATGATCTCAATTAGTTCTTTAAATTGGTGAATTTAAAAAAAAAATTATGCAAAAAGTATTTTATTTTTTTTGATACAAAAATTCTAGGTCTTTTTGCAAGTGACACTTACAAACGGACTAATGTAGTATTTTTTTTTCATTTTCTAAAACATTACTTCTGATGATACACAAGAATCAAGTGAAAAAAATCCAAATATCTCTCATAAGAAATGTCATAAAAAAAAAAAAAAAACTAGCGTGTTGAAAGTAGCGACGGATGGAGTAATAAAATATTAAAATCCAATAATGACATTAATCGCATTTCCAACTGGGGCAGTCAATCCTTGAAGGCTATAATCTAGTGTTGATTTTTGAACATTAGGGTTGTCATTGCAAAAAGCTCATAGTTAAAGGGGGTTTCACGATAGTTGTCCGTTTTCGCCACGTACCGGATTAAAGAAAAACCGTCCAGGTTCAATGAACCTTAAAAGCCGCCCCCCTCTCGTGGCCATTATTTAACCTCCCTCTTCCTCTCTCTCTTCCTCCAGAACACACAATTTTCTGAAGTGAACACAAAACACATCGCCACATAGCCCAGGCAATTCTAGAGAGAGAGAGAGAGATAGAAATCCAGTAGAAAGATATTGATCAGATCTCCAATGGCGCTGTCTATCACTTCTACCCCTTCCATTTCCGCCTCAATTTCCTCGCGCTTCGATTCTTCCCGTGATCAACCCAAAGGTACACACATACAGATGTTTAATTCAAATTTTTAAAATTTTTTTTAGCTCAGGTCTGGGTGCCTAATTCCAAAGCATACTTGCGGGTCCCAATTAAACCCAGAGGAAAGTTCTGTATGTAGAGTTAATATATAGATTTTGAACCTGAGACATAAGGACGAAGAAAATCCTAAGTCTGCCGCTAGGCCAACCCCTGGTTCAGATGTTTATCGGCCTTTCTGAGATGTTTTGGACTCCAATTAGATCTTCACTCTTTAACAAGTTGCTTCAATTTCGCAGGTTCAACGTTCGTTTCTTATCAGCCGTCGGACCGGTCTCATTGTCAATCGGCGGCCATGAGTTATTCGCGGAGACAGACTGCGGTGAAGGCACTGAACGCGGAGCCCAGACGGAGCGACTCGGTTGTTCCTCTTGCTGCAAAAACCATCGCTGCTCCTGGTACGAATATTCTCTCTAGATTCTCTTCCCTCTCTCTCTCTCTCACGTTTATTGTCGGGACTTTATTAGAGGGATTGTGTATTGACTGCTTTGCCCCTTAACTTGGGTTGCATTTGCAGAGGTATCCGAGAAAGTAGAGGTGTCCGAGGACTTTGAGCAACTGGCTAAGAAGCTTGAAAATGCTTCGCCTCTTGAAATAATGGATAAGGCCCTTGAGAAATTTGGGAATGACATTGCAATTGCTTTCAGGTACATTTAACTGTGACAAAGTAATAATTACTTGGTCAAATGTGGAGAATACAGTGATTGGAATGCGATTAGAGTTTAGGGGTTTGCGGAAAAATTCTCTTTTAGTTATGTTGGATATAATAATATCAGCTCAGCTGTCTCTCTCTCTCTCTCTCTCTCTCTCGGGAGTGATAGATTTTTAAAATTTGTTTAGATCAGAGGTGCATTTCCTTTATTTATTTATTTATTTATTAATTAATTTATTTATATAGTTTAATTAGTTAGGTCTAACTAATCAGTGAATGATACTTAGTACTTCTTGCGGAATGGGAAATCCTGCAGTCGTAAGGTCTTGTAAGGCATCCTGTAGGGCATACACGGATCATCAATCTTGATAATGAATGGTTGAGATAGGATTTTTAATTATAACCAGCAAGAGTTATTTATTACTAGTCATAATTGATTTTTAATATGGACCATTGAATGATAAGTTCGACGGATGTGTGCCGTCCTACATGTGCACTACACGGAGTGCACTACAGCACCCCGGATCACTTCTTGGTGGGGTTAAAAATGAAGCAAGTCGCTTCTGAATATTCTTTGCTATGAACAATATGATTAGTCCTTTCAAATTTAAAGAATATCGTTGCATTTGAAAGATATTTTTCGTTTGCAGTGATGACCTTAGGCATGGTATAATGTGATTCTTCAATGAATTTACTTCAAAACTTAAATGTTGGGAGTAGTTAGTTTTTTAGGTGAATATAGATATGGGATTTGTTCAGATCAAAATATGTGATGTGATTTATTCAGATCAAAATATGTTATGTGATTTTATAAGTAAGATGGATGTAAAAGACACTACAAGAGAAGCAGGAAAAAGTTGTATGGACGAGATGAAGAACCTGATATGTAAAATCACATCATTTTCCTACAAACATTTAGTTTTGTTTGGATCATGAATTTATGAATGGGAAGGACAAGATAAACAAAAAGATAATGAATTGGAGAAGCTAAAGAGATTTCAGCATGCCACATTTCTTAATTAGGAACGGATTTTCGAGTAAAGCTGTGATCTTTTCTGTTTCTTTGTCCAATTATCTGACTGAAATCACGCAGATGCATAAAAAGTTTGATTCAGAATTGACCATTGAGTTTCTTATCAACAATCCATTCTTTTGCAGTGGTGCTGAAGATGTCGCTTTGATTGAGTACGCACGCTTAACTGGTCGACCGTTTAGGGTATTCAGCCTAGACACGGGGAGACTAAACCCAGAGACTTACAAATTCTTTGACACAGTTGAGAAGCAGTATGGCATCCATATCGAGTACATGTTTCCGGATGCTGTTGAAGTCCAGGCTTTAGTTAGGAGCAAGGGGTTGTTCTCTTTCTATGAGGATGGGCACCAGGAGTGCTGCCGGGTTAGGAAAGTTAGACCCCTTAGGAGGGCTCTAAAGGGATTACGTGCCTGGATCACCGGACAAAGGAAAGACCAATCCCCTGGCACTAGAGCTGAAATCCCGGTAGTCCAAGTGGACCCCGTTTTTGAAGGAATGGATGGTGGGGTCGGTAGCTTGGTGAAGTGGAACCCTGTGGCAAATGTAGAGGGCCATGACATTTGGAACTTTCTTAGAGCGATGAATGTGCCTGTTAATTCATTGCACTCACAAGGTTATATATCGATCGGGTGCGAGCCTTGCACTAGGCCGGTACTACCTGGGCAGCATGAGAGAGAGGGAAGGTGGTGGTGGGAGGATGCCAAGGCTAAGGAATGCGGCCTCCATAAAGGGAATATCAAGGAGGGAAATGCAGGACATGTCAATGGGATTGGAAATGGAGCTGCCCATGGAAATGGAACCACAATGATTCCTGATATATTCGAAGCACAAAGTATCGTGAATCTTAGCAGGGTTGGGGTAGAGAACTTACTTAAACTTGAGGATCGGAGGGAGCCTTGGCTTGTTGTGCTTTATGCACCTTGGTGCCCCTTTTGCCAGGTGATCATTTGTTTCAGTAAAAAGTGATTGGCTATATCATTTTGAAATATGGCTATTTTGCTTATGCTTACAAACATATTTTTTCCTTTATTTTTGTTGAGCAGGCAATGGAAGGATCCTATGTTGAATTGGCAGAGAAGTTGGCGGGGACTGGTGTGAAGGTGGGAAAGTTCAATGCAGATGGTGATCAGAAGTCATTTGCTCAGAATGAATTGCAGCTAGGGAGCTTCCCTACAATACTCCTATTCCCCAAACACTCTTCTAGGCCCATTAAGTACCCCTCGGAGAAGAGGGATGTCGATTCCTTGATGGCTTTCGTGAATGCTCTCCGGTGAGAATAAACTAGGTATCGTTAATGCAAGAATCTTCCTCTCAATAGAGGATGAAAAGCAGAAATGGACTCAGGAATGTGAATCGGCAAAAAAACGTACAGGGAAAGACTGTAGTGCTCATGGGAATTTCACTTGAGCGCATTAGTGTCGCAATGTGCATGATGTTGGTTTCTTGTATGGCACTTATGTATAGTGTTTTCTCTTTCTTGTTTTGGTAGAGTATCCTTTGTGGGAAGATTTTGCCCCACTGTAGTTTTGGTTATTTATAGTCCAGAATGAAGATAGTGGGAGAGTAAATCTTGTTATGTTTCCATGTCCCTATGAAATACAATTCCAGAGGCTTGGTGGTGATTTTGCCATACGGTTTGCTGTCATTACTTGCCTGTTGATAGATAATTATGGTAATGAACCTTCGACCAAGACAATATATTAGTATTTTTCCTTTGAAACTAGGGCAATGGTATTAACTGCTTTGTTCTTGTGACCTGAGATATCACAATTAGAAGCTTTGAAGAGAATTCTTGGCACAAAGTTATATGGTTGGGAAGAGGTTTCGAAGAATGTTACCTATAGTATGGATGGCTGTCTTTCAAAGGTTGAGGACAATGGGCAGATTGAGTGGCTTGGGAATGGCTGTGGAACAGGAATGCACTCTGTAACATCTGCAACGAAAACCACATTCGTGTCGTTATTGACCGTCCACTATCCCAGTATACTAAAAATGCGAAGGGTGATCAATCAGGAGTACAGTGTTGAAGATTTCTTTGGCACAGGTGCTGTCTATGGTTTGTGGTGGGAAAGAAACCACTGGGTTTTCCAAAAGGAAGCTGCAGATGCAGACCAGATTGTGGGATGAGCGGTGAGTTACATCGCGGATGCAGTACTGTGCTCTTGCAGAAGTGGGAAGCCTATTTTGAGGAATAAGGCTCTGTGTGTGAGTTGGGATCTCTCTCCCAGCTAGCATATTTGATTTCGGAGAGGAATGGTTCTGCTGGAGCTGGAAATCCTTGATTCTGTTGTTTCCTTTGATTTGGAGTGTAGAACTGTGTTCTCTGACTGTGTCCAGGAGAACTGATTGTTTTCTTTTCAGCTTTGTTTGATGTTGATAGGTAAGATAATTCTTGCTAAAGTTTAGTCCTTGTTCTTTGTATCTTTGGTTGGGTTTTGTTTCCCAACTAGGCAAAACAATCAAAGTTTGATAAATTTCAATTTGTTCTAATAAAAATTGTCGAGATAGTAAAAAACAATATAGATTTTCCTTTGATTTGGAGTGTAGAACTGTGTTCTCTGACTGTGTCCAGGAGAACTGATTGTTTTCTTTTCAGCTTTGTTTGATGTTGATAGGTAAGATAAGTCTTGCTAAAGTTTAGTCCTTGTTCTTTGTATCTTTGGTTGGACTTTGTTTTCCAACTAGGCAAAACAATCAAAGTTTGATAAATTTCAATTTGTTTTAATAAAAATTGTCGAGATAATAAAAAACAATATAGATTAAAAGAGACAAAATGAATAGTGAATAAACAAAATGAGACGGATGAAATATAATAATTTATTTGAACAAGTGCACGGATTGTAAAACCTGTTGGAATCTGGAAATCGACACAAAAAAGGTGAAAGACATGAATTGCGGTGAGCGTGGATCGAACACGCGACCTTCAGATCTTCAGTCTGACGCTCTCCCAACTGAGCTATCCCCGCTATTTGCAAAGTGTTGCACAAATTAAATATTTAATACATATGGCGTGCGGATATTACGTTCACCCAAACCCAAGGATTATTTAGGAAAACTAAATGAAGAAAAGTTTGGTATGATTAGTTTGAAAATTCAAAAAATTAAACAGAGTTTCGGATATTTCGGGAATTAGTATATCTGGCCTTAGTTTTGTTGTCTTCGATCGTTGGGGCATCAAGCAATTAACGTGATGAAATCAACCTAAGCAATTGCCCTATCCATATTCTCATATAGCCTTTTCCACAGTCAACAAACACCGTTCACAAAGTACTTCAACTAGTTGGCCCTCTCGGCGTTTCCAGATCTGTGGGCCTGCACAGTGCTAATAAGGTGTGCGATTGTTTGGGGCAAGGGTTTCTTTGTTTTTTTTTTTTTTTTTTTTGTTTTCCGGCCGTTCTTGGCTCGGGTTCTACCGGCGGGTCTCCCTTGTCCGGTCTGTGCCGGTCTAGTTCGCTAGATTTGGTGGGTGTTGGGTGGTGGGTGAATAAATTTTTTAGTTAGGGGTTTGGTGGCTGGCCGGAGTGGTGGTTTCCAATGGTTCAACGAGAGTTTTGGTTGTGTTTTGGTTTATCTCAGCATCGACAGCGGTTATGTTGGGGTGTGCCGGGATTCGATATGGTACTCTGGTTAGCTGTGGTTTCCCTATTTGATTGGTGGTCAGCAACAGATTTTGCGGAATGGAGTTTTTTGTTCTTCGACCGCCGTGGGCGCGTTAGGCCTGCCAGAGTTCTTCCTCGGCGTTGCTTTGGTCTTCACGCCCGGTGCCTCGCGTGGCAGTGGAGGTTTTGCCTCGGAGCCCCCTTGGACTCCACGGCTCTGGATTGGGTCTCCCGGTCTACTTCCGGCCGGTGGGCGTTGAGGCGTGTCCTTGGGAACAGATATTTCGTTTCGTCTGTATTTGTTGTTGTGTGATTACATCTGTGCTTAGTGTTTAATGGTTTGTGCTGGGAACCTCTTTTGGTATCTCTCTGCCTAGTCCCGGATGGGATTTCTAGGCCGACACTTGTGCCGGGTGCTTTTGCAGGGTGTCCTTGACTCTGTAACCTGTTGTGCTTAATGTAGTACTTGTGTCTCGGATTAGGTAGTTTGGTGCACTCCTATTCTTGCGATGTAATATTTGCCTTCGGGTATGAATTAATGAATTGCCTGTTTTCAAAAAAAACAAAAAAAGTCCTTCGGCAAAACAAATTTTTACTAATCTCTAAAATGGGAAGTACAAGGCCAAGCAGAAACAATCCAAAACCCATAAAGAGAACGTTAGCAAGATACCAACAAAATTGTACAAAAAATGTATAGCGGCGTGTGATGTCATTCTTTGAGTCTCACACAAAAATCCGAGCTGTCCATTAATTTTAAAATAATTTTTCGGATATGCATGTGTAAGTGGTCGATCCGACTACTGGTGTTTTCTGGTGGCAGTTACTTGTGGTTGCTAGTGGTTTGCTGGCGGCTGGCTGTCGATGGGGAGGGGGTGGCGGTTGTGGTGGCTGATTGGTGTGGGTAGAGTTTTCTTTTTTTGTTTCTGGGCTTAACCAAGTAGGTGTGGGCTTGTCGCAATGGGAATTTTCTTGATTGGCTTTTTGCTAATTAAGGATTGGGTCTCGGGTCTTTAGAAATAGGATTATTTTTAGATTTAAGAATATTGTTATTAGATTTAGGAATATGATGTTGTCAACTCTTGTCCGTTTAGTCTTTGTAACAATTTCAAATATTATAAAACTTTTTTTCCGTTCAAAAAAAAAAGATTGGATCGACCACTTACACATTTTAATGAAAGTTAATATTTTTCATAGGACACTCAAAAAATTATTTAAAAATTAATGGACGTTTCGGATCTTTCGTGTGGGACCCAAAAGTGGGCCCCTCACATCATGCCACTGTACATTTTTTTGTACAGTACAATTCCACCCCTATAACTCAACTGTTCTTGGAGTCAATTACCACCATGCCTTACCCAGGGTTCGAGTTCTCAGTAATCAAATCCAACTCAATCATCTCCAATCTAGACTCATCCAGGTCATTCTCAACACCGACCAATACAAGTCATCCATTTACTCATCATCAATTCACATATTTCTTTTTCCATTAATCTCTAATCAGCGTACATATCTACGGTGAATGCCTCACAATCCGTAACCACCCAGAGACCCTATTGTCCAATCTAAGTTGCCGTACACGACATCATCAATAAGTAGAAACAATAAAGGTTGTGTTTGGTTGAGAGTTTAGTTTTGGTAGTGGGTGGAGAGAGAAACAGAGTAATATGGGTAATGATTGGAGAGAGATAGAGAGAGAATAGAAAGTAATAATTGGAAAAATAAGGTAATGATTGGAGAAAGAAGTAGGGTAATGATTGGAAACAAAACTAAAACTAAAATTAAAAAGAGAACCGAACAAAGCCAAAATGATCACTCAAGTTACAGTTCAAACATGAACGAGTAATTTATGTATATCCTGTCCAACATTAATTTAAGCACATTGGCTTCTTCTACTTGGTCATTTTACGTGGTTAAATTCTTGTCCATTTCATGCCTGTGCCTTTTGATCCCAATCAGTAAATAGCATTACATGTGTCCAAGGCTTTCAATAATACTACAAATCTAATCAAAGGTTAAGCATGTCGGCAGTTTACTAGTATAAAAAGAAAATACAATGCTTATAATTAAGATCGGCTCAATCATGGACTACACAGGTGTCGCCTCTCATAGATTAATCAAGAATATGTATGTACCATTCAATGACAAAGTCGACTGGTCACCCGAAAATGAAAGTGATGACCAGTGCGGTTCTAATTCCACGAGAAACTCCATTTTAGTTCGGTTCAAGCTTCTGGGTATCATAAACTACTAGACTAATCATGAGATTGAGCACATAAAAGGGTTCGGTAGGATAAACCTACCTTAATTCCTGCGGATTATGGTAGGATTGGAGGGATTTGGGTGGGTTACGGTGGCGTCGAGCGGCAGCCGGACTCCTTTCCCTTCTCTGCAACTTTTCTTCTAAAGTAAAGTGCGCTCTCTCTCTCTCTCTGGTTTGCCGTTTGTGTAGTGTGAAGTGTGTATGAGGAGAGAATGGAGGTACTTGTAATAGGTGGAAATCATTTGTGCTTTGGGAAGTAAAATTGGAGACAGAGTTGAGTACTTACAGAATGGGTGTGGCAAGGTACAGGGTACGCTATCCTGACTCGGGCTTTACTTAGCGGAAAGTTCTATACGTATATAGGCAACTACATACACACACATATATATACTCATTTATCGTATTCGAACACTCTCTTGTGCTCGCGCATACATGTACACTGACAAAATTTTATAAAATGAAATCCATACTATATGGGACGATTATTATTCGAATTACAACATTTATTTATTAAAAGAAATGTTCTTAAATTTCGGATCGTTGCAGTGGTAGCCCAGTGATAAGAGCCAAGTACTCCAGTGCATTTGATCGGGTTTCAAATTTTACTAATTTCAACTACCACTACTAACGTTTGCCAAGAAAAAAATGTCACCCATTTGTTGTGCGTCAGAGTTCTTTTCGGTGTACATATTCCTATTCAAGTCCTGAAATTTGATTGTGATTTTTATAACACAAAGTTTACGATTTTTTTGCGAACTTTTGTAAAAACGAAAATTTTCTTAAACAGTTACTCCCTCCGTCCCGATTTGTTTGTCCCCATTTTGACTTACATATGTCCCAAATTGACTGTCCAATTTCAAAATCAATAGCTTAAATTATGTAAAATTTTAAATCAATGGATTAGATTTGATTTTCTTAATAAGTTAAAAATCTGAAATTAAATAAATAAATTGGGACGGAGGGAGTAATAAATTATATGGTACTACTAAGATTTATAGAATTTCTCTGGCCCTCTCTCCTCTCTTTGTGCAAAAGGACAACTGTTTTTTTAAATTCCCAAAATTCTACCAGTTGACGTTACAATGAAACAGGAGAATTGTCCTCAAGCTCACTACAACATGTGCTTGTGCTGCTTTTGGTCACTTCCTCTTCATGTTTTTTAGTGTGTGTGTGTCTATATATATATATATATATATATATCGGGGTGGTTCCGGGGACACCTAAAAAAACACTTAAAAAAACACCTCATAGTTTCCGATCAAATTTTGACGATCCGAACCGCTCAATGTGATCAGAACGTGATTTTAAGGGTACCCGCGATAAATCAGCAAAAAAAATGACAGGGAAGGGATTGATCCGAACAGTTTCGAATAGTTTTTTATTGAACGGTTCAAATAAAAACTGCTCAAATCAAGCTTTTTCCGGTCATTTTTTTTGCTAATTTCTTGCGGGCACACTTAAAATCACATTCTGCACACATTGAACAGTTCGGATCATAAAAATTTGATCGAAAACTGTGAGATTGAGATTTAGGGTGTTTTCTTAGGTGTTTTTTTAGGGTGTCCATTGAACCGTTAAATGTGTGCAGAATGTGATTTTAAGTGTGCAGAATGTGATTTTCCCTAAATCTCAATCTCACAGTTTTCGATCAAATTTTTATGATCCGAACCGTTCAATGTGTGCAGAATGTGATTTTAAGTGTGCCCGCAAGAAATTAGCAAAAAAAATGACCGGAAAAGGCTTGATTTGAGCAGTTTTTATTTGAACCGTTCAATAAAAAACTGTTCGAAACTGTTCGGATCAAGCCCTTCCCGGTCATTTTTTTTGCTGATTTCTTGCGCATACCCTTAAAATCACGTTCTGATCACATTGAGCGGTTCGGATCGTCAAAATTTGATCGGGAACTATGAGGTGTTTTTTTAGGTGTCCCCGGAACCGCCCCTATATATATATATATATATATATATATATATATATATATAGATATATACACACACACATACATACATACAAACAAATAAGCTTGTTGGAAACATTAAATGAATATGCAACCAACATTTTTTACTGTAAAAAATTATACCTCTCATATGATCCCGGCCCTGGGCAATTCTAACATTAATTTTGACTGTAAAATTATACCTCTCATATGATCTCCTGGCCTGGGCAATTCTAACATTAATTCCGTGGGAATTGAAATCCAAAAATTATTTTTGGAAAATTGGATTTTTAATTTCAAGTACATATAATTGTTGATGTCGTTACACTTTTTTACTGTACGTATATATTATTGGTAAAGACGCAGAAGAATCTTGAGTACGAACTTTTTGTCTGTTTGTTAGCAAAATTCGTGTTTTTCTCTCAGTTTGCACGATTGCAATTGTAAAAAAACATTATTTCAGTATCCTTTTAAAGGTTTATCTCAAGCTTGTCGATTTATTAGAAATTTAATGACAGAAATCGTTTCACACATAATACATGTAAGGCACAAGTTTTTTTTTTAAATAATCGAATGTCTGGATTAGCTTATGTCCTCTTGACTAATTCCGGGGCCTTGGAATTAACGACCGGGCAAACCCTCCAGTGGTCTCAAGGTTAGAAATGTTTGACCTCCGTAAACTTCGAACACGCGACCTACTGGAGTACAAAAACTTGCCTTGTTCTCTTCACTTTTCAAAATTGAAAAATTCTTCCTAGATTCCTATTCCTCCTACTTTCAACATTTCTGTCTCTATCTCTCTCTATTTATCACCCCTACAATTTTTCAATTTTTTTTTTCAAAATCCAATCCAAACATAGTATAGTATTTGTTTTCTCATGTTCACTTGGCCAAACCCCTTTGTGTTTGTAGGACGGAAGTTTTGGTATGACATCGGTAGCCCATCTGCTCATTCCCCTAACCGAATTTCTTCTGACTGCTAGCCCATTCCCCATTCGTGCTTACGACATCAATAAAACACTTGTCCATGCTTTGGCCAAGCCAAACAAGGAATATCTCCCCATCCGAAACCGCTTCTGAGAACATTGGTTTCGGCCACTTTTGGCTGGGGTTGAAGGAAGCATTCACCCGCATTTCAATCGTTATAACAAACTTGCATCAACACCACCAACGAGGACTGGGGAAGGCCGTGGGCCCGCTTTGAACGTGTCGCCGCCCAAGAAAAGAGAGACATGCGAATTAAGCAGGTCGATGAATAATATGTGGCGTGTCATGTAGACATGTGTCATGTGACTCACGTGGCGTGTTGGATTCATATGCGTTAAGGAATGTATGTAGAAAGAGTTTGTGAATAATTCCAAGGGGTTTGGTCAAGCAAGCGTGAGAAAAAAACAAGTCTTTGATCTCTATGAGGTCTTACGTTCAAATTCTATGGAGGATAAACATTGCAAACATTGGGGCTAATGGAGGATTCTTTCTTGGTCATTGACTTCGGGATCCCGAAATTAGTTAACGTGTGCGCAAGCTCGTCCGGAAATCCGGTTTTGAAAAAGAAGAAGAAGAAAGAGAGTGTGAATTTTGAACAAGAGTTTGTGCCGGAATAAAGGGGGAAATGGTCTCAAAATGAGGAAAGGTTGAACTTGTGGGGGTTTTGCCGTTTTGGTATGTTTCCTTATGGACATGCAACGCACTTGTCAGCCTTCTTTTGAACTTTAGCCACTTTTTACATCTGAGGCTTTTTTTTTTTTTAGTGACTTTTTCTCAATTTAAAAGGTTGGATTTACCCAACAAATAAAGCGGTGAATAAGACAAAAATAGGATATTGAAAGTTGAGGATTTGATCACATCTTCATTCTTTGTTTGCAAAATAAGAATTAATTAGGCGCGCACAAATCTAAGGTCTCGTTTTCTTAAAATTCTTATTTTTTAAGTACTTATTTATTATTTTACGAAATACGTTATTCTCCCACAATATAACTTGTGACTTCTAGATATGTTATAGGTGTAGATCCCTATGTTATCTACAATTGCAAGTATTTCCACACAAAATTAAGGGAGTTAATCATGATTCACAACCACCTGATCTTGAAATTAAGAGTTCAACAAATACTAGCAACGTGATCGTCTATTTACTCCTCCCTCAGTCCCAAAATGTTTGACCTTTTCGAGCCCGTGTGCTATTTTAAATTTCTTAAATCTTCCGATTTATAAAATTTTATGTGATTTTGAAAATTTTGTTTAATTGAATTAATTAGATTAATTTATCAAATAAGATTCATATTACATATTTGTTAACATTCAAATTGAAAAATATATAAAATTAAAAATTCATATTACATATTTGTTCACATTCAAATTGAAAACATATAAAATTAAAAATGACTCGTTATCTCAAAAAGTCTAACATTTTGGGAGGAGTAGTTTTTGTATTTGTGTTGGGCCTTACATCAAATAAACCCTCTGTTTTTGTAACTGACCTCTGTAACCCATGCCAAGTGCAAAAAGTTTGTTTTCACATTTTGTCTTTTAATGCTTACGTGCTCTTCTGTGATTGGTTCACAGATGGGAGAAAAGTCTCTGCTCTCGAATGCTAACAAAAGCAGAGGTGTGCCCTATGGTTTCCACATTTTTTAAGACAAGAATGTTTGGAGATGACCTAATGAGAGAATGTCTAGAAGAGTAATATCACATGAAGAACTTCTTAGATGGAATTGATTTAATATGTACTGATTGATATGTGGACACAGATCGGATAGTGATGCATCTGGAACTATCCGATGCACATGCGCACATAACACACGTTGAGTCTACACGCATCGAATGATCACGAACACTTCTGTGTGTGCTTCTGTCGGTATATAGATAATTTGTCCAAATCATTTTCATTTTTTGATATTTCAGTTCCTATTTTCACCCAATCATATGAGAGGTTTTCGAACTTATCCCAAGTCAGATCCCAAGTCTGAAATTCCATTCCTCTTACATTCGAAATCCTAAAAGACTAGACTAACCTCAACTGGGCCCACGAAGCTGCACATAATGACAAAACCATGCAACAGTCTCATCTTATATTTATTCTCTTTTGTTGTTGGCATGGAGCCATCTTCATCTCTCTCTCTCTCTCTCTCTCTCTCTCTCTCTAATGAAGAGGTTAGTAGATCGAGAAGGAAGTCCTCCGGAGCTGAATATGAAAGGCAGCGTCAGACCTTACGTCCGTTCTAAGATGCCTCGGCTTCGGTGGACTCATGATCTTCACCAATGCTTCGTGCATGCAGTTGAACGCCTAGGTGGAGAAGACAGTAAGCTCTCTCTCTCTCTCTCTCTCTCTCTCTCTCTCTCTCTCTCTCTCAAAACATCAATGGTGAGGTGTTAGAACCAACCAGATGAGCTTATCGGAATGAGCTTATCAAATATGCCATGGTCTTTTGTTTTAACGAAAAGTATTTTGTCGATCGCATAACTTGATGATATAAAAGTACCAAACGTTGGAAAAAAACAAGTTATTCATGATTTTTTTTTTCTATTTTCTTTATTTAGCATCATAATTGAGATGTTTCTCCATTGGTTTTGCTGGATTTTTTTGGGCAGGGGCAACTCCAAAGATGGTTTTACAATTGATGAATGTGAAAGGACTTACTATATCTCATGTCAAGAGCCATCTTCAGGTTTTGATACAGTCTACTTCATTGTATCGTGTTATATATATATATATATATATATATATATATATATATATCCCCTTCTCCTAAGGACTACATTAACTTAATAAAATGAAGACTTCCCTTTCCTAATAGAATTTTGATGATCCAAGCCACTCAATGTGTTCAGAACGTGATTTTAAGGATACTCGAGAGAAATCAGCAAAAAAATTGATCGGGAAGGCTTCATCTAAGAAGTTTTTGTTTATTTTTTATCGAACGGTTCAAATAAAAACTGCTCGGATGAAGCTCTTCTCAGTCATTTTTTTGCTGATTCCTTATGTGTACTCTTAAAATCACGTTCTGAACACATTGAACGGTTCGGATTATCAAAATTCGAACGGAAAATGAGAGAAATGGAGAGTTCCTTATTTTAACTAAAATAAAGATCTCCTCATTTGAAAATGACTATATATATACGGAACAAATATATATGAATTTTTTTTTTGTTTTTGTTTTTTTGAACTGAAAATGAAAGAAATTTCTGAAAGAAGAAAGAAGTTTCTTACAATGGTTTTCTCATATTTTGATTTTGGGTTGTGAACAGATGTATAGGAGCATGAGAAATGAGCAGATGGTACAAGGTATATATACTTTTTTTCAGGAGCTTTTTTTCCCTGCACATTACATTCAAAGACGACCTTGTTCATTTGGGATCTCAAAACTCTTGGGCACGGTTTTCAATAAATTTTCTCTATTTATCTCTCTTCACTCATTCCTCTCAAAACTCTCACTCAAAATCCAAATCGAACAGGAAAAATCATGTAAGTCTACTGCAACTAAAATTAAACCCAATGCATAATAACCAAGGAATAGCCTCTCGTCATGAGGGGGATAACTAAATTATCAAGAAAAGACTCCTATAAAGGAGAATTAATACCCAAATTTTCCCTTCGACAAGATTTGACCCCCTAACTTCTCTGTAAAGGATGTACAAGTATGGCCGAATGCACGAATTAAGTACTCGTTCTTCTGTATTGGAGTTTTAGCTTTTTGTTGTTAGTCTATTTCATAGGGCTACTCCTTAGGTTAATATGTATTGGGCTTAATTTTGCTGTTGCGGACCTCAGATAATTGATGTAGTTTCCTTTCTATCGCTGTATCCTCCAGTATCTCTCTCTCCCTCTCTTCTTTTTTTTTTTTTTGGTCATCCCCTTATCTCTCTTTTGGTTGAGTTAATAATTTGGTCGCTTTTTCGCTGTCCCAAAAAAAATCTTCAAATGTAATTTTCCCACCGGATGATATCAAATAAAGTTTGGCCAACTAATCTAGCAAAAGAATGTGACAAATTTTATTAACCTATGTTTCCTTTAATACAGCAATTAATCCAGTAATAAGTCATTTCAAAATTCAAATTATCATTACTTCATAACACCCACCAACTTAAAAAGAGTTTGTAGAAATAATTACTATCTTATTCGCATTCATCCCGACGCATTGATTAGCATAATTAATATGCACTGAATTCTTATTGTTTTGGAATAACATGCGAAATTAAAGCAGATGAAGACATATTTGTTGACGCACTATATGTTGCCTGCTTTAATAAAGTCACAACAATTACATTTGTACTTCTTCTGATTTGCTTGTTGATAATTAATGGTTCTTTAATTGTTCTTATATATGCACGAGAAATACATTAACTGGGAATGCATAAGCATGACAATTTTGGAACTGGGGTTTTTTTTTATCGGCAAGTTTTTGTTTTATTAAAATTTGACAAAAGGTTCATTGAGCGCCCAATAAAAGATTGAAAGAACCACCATAAGGCAAAAGCCTATATACCCAAGGGACAAAGCGGCCCATAAAACACCTGATCGGCCAAGCCCAGCCACCTAATGGGTCCAAGCCCGAAACTCAGAAACCAAACCCTAAACACAGCAACCCAAGAAGACTACTAGACAGATTGCAAAACCCCAAAAATACTCCCCACACCCTCACTCCTTAGTCCTGCCCCCACTCGGACAAAATTAGACGTGACAAATGGGCAGGTTTGGACGGGTTGAAATGGGTCGCGGGTTGAATATGGGTAGGTTAAATACGAGTCAATATTAGACGGATTGAAACGGGTTGAGTCAAATATGGGTCAAGCCAACTCAACCCGACCCATTTCCTTCCTTTTCTCACCGTCATACCTATAACATTTTTATTTTATTTTATTTTATTTTTAAATTCAGCCAGATGAATATACAGAAGCATTCCACTCAGTGTAAGTACCCATAGGCCATAACATCTACACCGTAGAGGTTCCTAATTAGACTAACTTGAATCTACGTAAAATAATAATAACCATATAATTAGGAAAATTCATATGAATTAAGGATAAAAGATGAGAGTATGACGATCGTGAAAGAGTGTAAATAATATAAGCAATGACACAACAATAACATTTTTTTGACATTATAAGAGATCAACTCATATTTTCCTCATACAAAACCTATTTCAGTCACTATTTGAATCGGTGAAATGTGAATTGGTCGATTCACCGTTGAATTCAAGCTAAGTTCCACTATGGAATTTTGGGCTTTTTTCGTTTTGTTCTTATTCAAATTTCTTTCGCATTTGTTTGTTTTGCAACAAATTTTTTATCCCTATTAGTTCGTCTCGACGAGAGAATTGGAAAATAAATTTTTTTAAAAATAATTTTACCCAAATATGTTTTGTAATATCCAAGATAAATTCTAAAAAACCGACTTTGGGGGCTTTATCTTGGATATTTTTAAAAATACTTGGATAAAAGTCATAATTTTTACTTTTTGATTCGAGCAAATCAAAAGTCGTAAAAAAATTTGTTGCAAAATGAACAAACACGAAAAAAGTCGAATAAGGACAAAACGAAAAAAGCCCAAAAGAGAGAGAGGAGTTCAAGGGATTGGTCTTGTAATTATCTTATCACAGTCGAGAAGAGCTCAAGGGACTGGAGTTGGAGAAAAGAAGTCTTTGAGAGAGAGAGAGAGAGAGAGAGAGAGAGAGAGAGAGAGAGAGAGAGAGAGAGAGAGAGAGAGAGAGAGAGTTTGTGTGGATGAATTTTTGATTGGATTGAATAGCGAAGACCAACTTTTATTTTTTGATCGTCAAAATGCAGACGGAATTCGGTTTGGTACAGGAGGCGAGGTTTTTTTGCTTAACAGTAGTCAACTTTTGTGCAATGATTGACTCTTAAGTGTCGTTTCGGGTGTTGTCTTGATGTTTAGGCTTGGGTGTGCCCCTTTTGGGATTTAGGTGTTTCTTTGTTGGTTTCTTGTCAATTTTGGTGTGTTATCGTTTCCCTTGGGGTCCTTGTTGGCTTGTGATTGTTGGAGTTGTTATTTCCCTTGTGGGTTTTCTCTTACTCCAACTTGAAGCTGTTTGGGTTCCTTTAATCTTTGTAATTTGTATTCAAAGATTAATAAATTTTTCGCCTTTCAAAAAAAAATATCGAACCTATTTTTAACTTATCTAAATCCATAAAATCAGTATACTTATTAAGTTGACCCAATTAGAACCCATATTTAAATATGGGTGGGTTTGAGTTAATTATAAAAAAATGGATTTGGGTGAAACCCAGTGGCGGAGGGAGAATAGGACGAGCGGGGGCACGGGCCCCCACTCAATTTCTTTTTTTTATTATTTAAATTTAAGATTTTAAAATGTATATTTTGTATTTTCTCTAGTTAATTGTATATCATAATTGTATTTTCTCTAGTCGAATATCATTTCATTCTCAATTTCTTTTCCACATATTTGAATATTGTCATTATACCAGTGAAATGAGATGTCTAATGTGAATAATAGCCACCACTTACTATTTGAAACTCTCTAATGCATAATGTCCAAAATTCAAAAATGCCTAAACCATGGTTTATATGTTTTATACTTTAGCAATTATTAACAATGGGAGCAATAATGCTAAATATTGTGTAGTGAATTGCTCTTAGACTTGATCCGTTAAGACAAATTCAAGTAGTTCGATTGTTTTTATATTCTATGTAATTTACTATATTAAAAAATTATGTTAGGTTTTTCAATTCTTAGCACAAATGTTTTAACGTTGCTTAAAATGAAATTTTGTAGTTGAAATGTATTTATAGGTGCCCCCACTTGCATAGTTTTCTGGCTACGCCACTGGTGAAACCATATTACTAAACCCAAATTGCCACCTCTTGACAAAAAAAAAAAACCCACCGAAGATCGAGCCCACGACCCCAGGACGTCCGAAAAACATTGAAACAACACGAGTACAATTAAACATACACCTCTTGTATAGAAACCACTTACATTTCCCAGCATATATAACAACACCCTCACACACCCAAACATATCCCACGCATAAACACAAGAGGCTAAAGCAAGCAACGGTACTCTTTCTCTGTAAAACGGCATACTTGGAACTGGTGCTGTAAACTTGTAATGGTCTTAAATGGTATCCGAAAATTGAAATTGTAACATAGCTTTTTGATGGGCTTACAACTGTAAGTTGGATATGGTTGTACATGTTGAAATTGTAACATAGCTTTTTGATGGGCTTACAACTGTAAGTTGGATATGGTTGTACATGTTACTTTCTCCTTGACGTACCCCGTTCGATCGAGTTTTATAAAATGTTTTGTTTGCCGAGCAAAAAAAAACTTATAATGGTCTTTCAAATACGGATTCTCCTAAATTCCTAATACCCTCGAGGCATAATCATCTCTTGAAATCTTCAATGGCGTAGACTCAGAATGTTAAGCTTCCAAATTCTCAGATATTATTTGTCAGTGATATGTCGCATATCATCGTTTCAAACTATGATGTTTTAATTTGCGATCATATGGGAAATCATAAGCCTTTGTTTGTTTGAATGTTAACAAACATTATTTTCTTTACCTCTTTAGGTCCTAATTTCACTGAATCAGTAATAGGACTCATTTCATTATAAAACCGTTTAGTTTAATGCATTTAATGAATACAGAGATACTTGGACAAAGAGAAGGAATGCTACGTACACAATTCTCGACTATAACTCTGAACACAATTACGTCTGAAGTCGTTTCGATGCACATGAGTTCACATGTATCAAATGGCTCCGGACACAGTTGTGATCAAGAGTTGTGTATGTAAATTTAGGGAAGAAACTAATGCGTCATGCAGATTTATTGTTAAAGTAGTCTTCACTACTACACAAATTTTTTTAATTATCAAAGGACCATCAATTTTTCTGTTCCATTTCTTTCCGGTTATTTGAATTTTTTTTCATATATTTTCTTATTTTTTGGCATTTTGGTGGTGAAGCAGAAGTGGAAGCAAACAAGAATGAAAAAACGCAAGAAATTCCACATTTCAATAGTAGCTTCTCACAATCAAGCCCTATCTACCGTGAGAAAATTCGTCATCGCTACAATAAGGGACTGATTATCAATGAAAGCCCGGAAAATTGCAACTTTGAAGAGGTCACAAAGAACGCTTGCGTTCCAGCAACATGGTTTGTAATTTCCTCTTTGTTTTTCTTAATATTTATCAGTGCTTTAATTTTTGTCATTTTTCTCAGCTAATCATTCACAAATGACAGGAAGTAATTTTAATATTTTTGGGCAAATTTCACTCAGACCCCCTGAGGTATCTGACAATGACAGAAAGTACCCCTCAGTTTTCAAAAATGACAGAAACCTCCCTTATTTTACAGTTTGGGTTTCATTCCGTTAGTTTCCACTAGTTCCGTTAGTTAAATGGACGGAAAATGTACGAAAATGTACAAAAAATGTACGTAAATGTACGGAAAATGAAATCTTCAATTTTATTTAGTTCTACACCTATTTTAGGGCTCTCATTAAAAGTCCTAGAGTTAAAAATTAATTATGATCATTTAGGATAAAATAATTAAAAAAATAAAACTTCGCACCGATTCAAATGGATTAAAAAAGCGCTTAAGTATTTGCTCTTCATTTGGTTCTATGATTTTCTTAAAACTCTCATTGAAAATCCTAAAGCGAAAATTAATTATAACCCTTTAGGATAAAATACTCGGAAAAATACGATTTTCGCACCAATTCAAACGGATTGAAAATTTGAGTACTTAAGTATCTCCTTTTCGTTTAGTTTTACGGCTATCTTAGAGTTTTCATTGAAAATCTTAAAACCAAAAATTAATTATTGCACTTTAAGATAAAATAATAAAAAAATAAGATCTTTGCGCCGATTCAAATAGATTGAAAATTGGAGCACTTAAGTATTTGCTCTTCATTGAAAGCTCTAAAATCAAGTGAAAAGCAAAATTTTTAAATGCTCCAAATTTTAATCCATTTGAATCAGTGCGAAGATTTTATTTTTTTAATCATTTTATCCTAAATGATCATAATTAATTTTTAACTCTAGGACTTTTAATGAGAACCCTAAGATAGGCGTAGAACTAAATAAAATTGAAGATTTCATTTTCCGTACATTTTCCGTACATTTTCGTACATTTTCCGTCCATTTAACTAACGGAAACTAACGGAATGAAACCCAAACTGTAAAATAAGGGAGGTTTCTGTCATTTTTGAAAATTGAGGGGTACTTTCTGTCATTGTCAGATACCTCAGGGGGTCTGAGTG